>JAFEMH010006960.1:0-107239 GCA_022495995.1 Adenophora triphylla var. japonica
AGAGTGCGATTCTTTGAATCCTAAGCAGTAGACAATAGAATTATGAAGAATTGAGTAGAAGGAAGAGAGAGAGAAGAGGGAGTTTGAGATTTGTTACCCTTGTTGCTTCCCACGAATTATGTATCAAGTTAGATCACGAGAACACTTCAATTCTTTAAGCTTGGTCTTGGGGGCTGAGGGAATTGGTGCAAAGGATCCAAGTGGTTTGGTTTTGGGAAATGGGTTCGAGATTGGAGGGGTGGGTAGGTTGAAGGTAGGAGAGAGAGAGAGTTGTGTACAGGGGATTCGTTACGATGCAATTTACGCTTGAGTAATAGTAGAGGTTTGAAGTTGGGATCCATTTACGAGAGGGGAGGGTCTTATTTATAAGGCTGCCGGTTAGAGGTCACCTTGTGTCGCACGACCTCTACGCAACCACTTTCCATGCCTCGACTTGTCGCGTGACACAAGAGTGGCCTCAACCGTTTTTGGCGCCAAAACAGGTTTACAGAAAAGTATTCCAGGCCCTAAATACCTAAAAAAGTCCAAAAAGGTTTATTTGGCAGGTCCCTTGGCATGAGTAAAGGTACCAAAAGGTACTTCCTTAACGAAACATTATGAAATGTTTCCGGAAGTCTCGGGATAGGCCGGAATTTGCAACAAATGCCCCTTAATGCAATTTTATTACATTAAAAATGCATCTAAAAGGTTGCGAATTGGATTGGCATACTTACGACAGCGGCCACATCTTTTGCCTTTTAGACCGCCCTTTTGGGGTTTTCCGGCCCCTAGTGGGCATTACTCTTTTTGCACTAAGATTTTTTTCTCTTTTTTTTTTTCTTTTTTCTTTTTTTTTTTATGTGCAACTTCTGTCTTTTGCCTAGACCGCTCTTTTCGGGTTTTCGGCCTAGTGGGCATTACTCTTTTTGCACTAAGATTTTTTTTTTCTTTTTTTATTTCTCTTCTTCCTTTAGACATAGTATCTACGAAACTTATCACCGTTGATCAAGTGGGTGGAAAAAGGGATTGCCATCCAGTGCCAAGCTTCATTGCTCCTCACGATAGTATCTTACGCACCACATACGGGCCAATCCAAACGGGTTCCCATTTTCCCGGGGTTGTCTGCGGTAGGGGCTTTACTTTCGGGAACCAAGTTACCTTCTTTGATGTCTCTGGTCTTGACCTTTTTGTCAAATGCTCACGGCCATTCGCTTCTCGGTAGGCTCGAGTATGTTACATGGCCTTTAATCTTCTTTGTCGACGGGGCCAATTCATTGTGCCGAGTTGGCTGCAGTAACCATTCACTTCGTTGATCTTGTTTTCGGAGGACCCTTAATGACGGGATTTCCAACTCCACCGAGCATCTTGCTTCCATCCAGTAGGTAAGGGCAAAAGGAGTTTCTCCGTGGTCTGTCTTGATAGACGTTACTGTAGCCCAGAGTGCTAGGTGTAACTTTTCGGGCCGATCCACACACGACCACGGGTGGCCATTTTCCGGATGATCCGCTCGAGCGTCTTATTAGCGCTTCCACGGCTCCATTGGTCTCGAGGTCGGTACGGAGATGATTTGTGGTGTGTGACCAATTGAGGCCGGAGTCTATCACGGTCCCCTTCAAAGTGTGACTCGTTATCGAAATGATCTCATTGGGCACCCCATTATACGCACATTATGTTTTCTTTGACAAAGCTGGGCCACCTTCTTGGAAGTGAGGATTTTGTAGGACTTCGCTTCTACCCACTTTGTGAAGTAGTCGTGCCACTAACACGAATTCGTGCCCATTGCTTCTGGGAGCTATCTTCCCTATCACGTCAATACCCCAAGTTGCAAACGGCCGAGGAGTCGTCATGCGGTACGAGGTCATGAGGCGGAAGGTGATTGAGATTGTGCAAGCCGTTGGCATTTGTCGCCTTTGTCGGACATGTTGAACGCAGTCTGTTTTCATGGAAATCCAGTAGTAACCCATTCTGAGAATCACTTGCATCAGGGCTCTAGCATTCATATGAGGACCGCAGGGACCATTGTGGACCTCATTCATCAACTCTCTGGCCCTTTCTTGGGTGACACACAGGAGGAGCGGCCCTTGGTACCGTTTCTTATAGAGATCAGCCCCTAGAAAGACATAGTGGGAAGCTAACCATTTTAGGGCTTTCAAGCTTTTGGCTTCGATGCCTTCCTTTGGCCTACCTTCTTCATCTCTAAAGGCTGACTCTCCATTTTACGAGAGCGGTAAATCTGATTGTACCAGGGTTCCTTGATAGGCTCAGGTCCCAGGTCTCTTTCGCAACAGAAATTCGGGGCTTCTCTTCTACCCACTCTGAAGGGTTTTATTTCCTTTCCCTCGGGGATCTCTACCAGTAAGGCTAGAGTAGCTAAGGCATCTGCGAATCTGTTCTTATCTCTTGGCAGGTAGTGGAAAGTCACTTCTCTGAAGCTTGTCCGATCCAACTCTTCCATATAGGCATGATACTTTTGCAGGTTAGGATCCACAGTCTTCCACTTGTTGGAGACCTGATTAATGATCAGGGCTGAGTCTCCATAGACCTCGAGCTCCTTGACATTCCTCTCTAAGGCGGCTTCTAAACCAGCAATGCAGGCTTCATACTCGGCGACATTGTTCGTGGCAGGGAAGTTCAACTTGATGGCCATTGGCGTGTGCTCATCTTTCGGGTCGACCAGTAGCATTCCTACGCCATTTCCTCTTTTGTTAGCAGCCCCGTCAAAGAAAAGCTGCCATCGGCTCTCAGGCTCGACTACAAAGAACCCTTCATCTGGGAATTGGGGTTCAGGCCCGCGATCCTCATTACTAGGGAAGTCTGCCAGATGGTCTGACAACACTTGACCCTTGATGGCCTTTCTTGTCACATAGTTGATGTCATACTCAGAAAAAAAAGAAGGACCACTTTGCTAGATGCATCGAGAGGGAAGGCTTGTCAAAGATGTACTTGATGGGATCCATTTTCGAGACCAAGTTCACAGAGTGGGCTTGCATGTAATGCTTCGACTGCAGGCCACCCGAGACCAATCCTGCACAAGTCTTTTCGCACGCTGAATAATTGAGCTCACTCCCTTGTAGCTTCCGGCTGACAAAGTAAATGGCGTTCTCTACCCGAGAGTCTTTCTTCTCCTGAGCAAGCATAGCTCCGACTGCCGTATCAGTAACAGTGAGATAGAGCAGAAGAGGCTTCTGTCTATGTGGGGGGCATAGCACCGGAGGATGTACTAAGTATGCCTTGATTTGGTTAAAGGCATCCTGGCATTCCTCGGTCCATTCTGTGTCTACATTCTTCTTCATGAGCTTTAAGATGGGCTCGCACATGGTGGTCAACTGGTTGACAAAACGGCTGATGTACTGCAACATGCCCATAAAGCTCTTGACTTCTGACTGGGTTCGAGGCGGCTTCATGTCCATAATGGCCTTGATCTTTCGGGGGTCGACTTCGATACCTCGGTCCGTAACCATATATCCAAGCACTTTTCCCCTTGTCACTCCGAAGGTGCATTTGGCAGGGTTTAGTCTCATGGAATGTTGTCTCAGCCTCTCAAAGAAATTTCGCAGGTCAACAAAATGCTGTTCGTCCTCACCTTTGGAGTGGATTATCATGTCATCGACGTAGACCTCAATCTCCTTGTGGATCATGTCGTGAAAGAGTGCGGTTGATGCCCTCTGATAAGTAGCCCTGGCATTCTTAAGCCCAAATGGCATCACTGTATAGCAGTATGTTCCCCACGGTGTGGTGAAGGCTGTCTTTTCTTGGTCCTCCTCGGCCATCTTGATCTGGTTGTAGCCAACAAAGCCATCAACGAAGGATTTGACTTCGTAGTTGGTGGTGGCATCCACCAGAATGTCTATGTTTGGCAAGGGATAATCGTCTTTGGGGCTGGCTTTGTTCAGATCCCGAAAATCTACACAGCGGCGCACCTTCCCATTGGCCTTGGTGACAGTCACAATGTTGGATAACCACGTTGGATATTCAATGACTCTGATGAATCCTACCCGCAGTAGCTTCTCAATCTCTTCTTTGACCTATAGAGACCATTCGCTTGATCTTTCTCGGTTTCTATTTTTGCGGCTTAGCATACGGTGCTAGAGGGATTACGTGCTCTACTATCGAAGCTGTCTAGCCGGCATATCCCTGTATGACCATGCAAAAACGTCCATGTATTCTCTGAGCAGATTGACCAGTCTGTCCCGTTCAACTCCTGGAAGAAGTTTCCAATCTGTGTCTCTTTAGGTTCCTCGACAGTACCCAAGTTAACACTTGTCAAAATCTCCTCGGCAACTTGGGCCCGGTTTTCCTCTTTGTCTGTAACACCTTAAAGATTTCTTTAATGTGTTGTTCGTTTAGTGTGTTTGCATCTTGTTCAAATGATTCATTATTAAGCATTGTTAAGTTTTGAGTTAATTTATCATTTGTTAAGTTGGCAATAAGGGGATACTCGAGAAAGATCTGTCATTTCATTCAAAGCAAGAGGAAAGATGACATTGGTTACATATTCATAATCCTCGGGTGTAGAGGCCTTCGGATGACTCGGAGGATGGAATTCAAAGATTCTGACTCAGCGACTCTTGACCCTACTGACTCTGGACCCTACACTACTTATTGACTCGAAGTGTTTGACGCGGGTTGGACTGGGATTTCACTCTTTCCTGCTTTTGCCCTGGGGAGTAGCAATCTTGTCAGCGTCCTTCAGAAAGTCGGAAACTTCGAACTGATCGAAAACTTGTCGAAAATCATTGGTAAGCCGGTACCTTGGAAAAACTGTGAGGGATCTAGGGAAGCCTGATGCAGTCTCTCGGCGAGCTCGTCTGTGACCACCGGACTCATGGACATGAGGGTCTGGCTCATCTTGTCAATACACTGCTGATAAGTCATTTTCTCTTTACCAATCTTCGATACCACAACCTTATTGGTGTAGCTAACAGGAGGGTTGGCCTGGATAATGCTGATGAAGTCTTCTTCCGGAGAGACTTTGATCCTTCCTTGGTTGACCACGTATTCTATAGGCTCTCTGTATTCTGCTTCCAAATCTGCTAGCTTTTCGTTGAACTTCACGATGGCAACGAATTCAGAACACTCTGCCTCAAGAGGGTCAATGACAAGGGGAGTATCGGGTGGATTTGTGTTTTGGATGACCAGTTCCTTGGTAGGTTCCTTGGCATAACTGACGTAATAGTCAAATTTGCCTGAAGGCTCCCCTAAAGTTCCCACACTCTTGTCCCCAGCTTCGTACCTTTCTTTTAATTTCTGTTGCATGGAATTCCTCTTCTTCTTCTTTCTTGAAGGAGCATCCTCGTTAATCCATTCTTGATACTCATATTCCAGACAGTCCTCACAATCACATACATCATACCAGATGTGGGGCCTGGGTTGAACTGGGATGGCCTCTTTAACTACTTGGTCATTACCATTGTCGATTACCACATTGGCCATTTTGACGTGGGAAATTGAGACTTGAAGATTTTGATGGGTTATTTGAGACCTCCTTGTCGACAAACTGATGTACCGGTGTTCTCACCCAATTCTTTCTCACTGCGGGAAAGGGATAGGAGAGGTTTAGACTCGGGGTAGGTGTTTAGGCTGAAGGCTCAAGCAATATGCAAATTAAGAATCTTCCAGTTTACTTAAAACAGTGTCTTTTATTAATTTCTATTTGGTTGGAAAAGGGGTTCTGCCCTTCTTTTTGCAACTACTCTAGATCCTGGATCAGTGGGCTCCGTCACTACGTCTATAAGCCCCTCGTATTCCACACGTATTTCGACCTCCCGGGGTGGACGGCCGGGCGAGGGTCCTATAGGGCACGCGGATCCCACCGACCGAGAGGGAAGAACGCTCCTAATGGGTCTAGCGGGTCATAAGAACTTTTAACGCACGAGCGATGCGGATTATAGTCAACGCAATGCCGAGAAAGTCTCATCTTTCAGCCTTAATGGAATTTCGGCAGAGTTTCGCTTGCGCGAATGACGTTTTGACTTTTTGGCAATGTTCGAGAAGATAGTAGGCATGGGTCGGGCGGTAAAAGCTGGATGACGCAGTGTCACATTGAACTTCGCTGCATACGCTGTACGTGAGTCAAAGTCGAAGTCAATGCCGGGTCAAGATCTTGCCAATTTTTCCTTGTCGGAATTTTGGCAGAGCTCTGCTTGCGCGAAAGATCTTTGGATTTTTGGAACGGACTCGGTCTCGACTCTTACGCATCTCGTGCGGGTCAAAGTCAAAGTCAATGACAGAGTCAAGATTCTACCAATTTTTCCTTGTCGGAATTTCGGCAGAGCTTCGCTTGCGCGAAAGATCTTGACTTCCGTTATGGACTAAGGTTTGATCTTTACGGGGATATGCAACTGGGCTATATGACACGGACTAAACCAAAAACCAACCAAAAGTCATGGTTTTTTGAAACGTGTGACACGGACTGTGCATTGGTCGACACTGGCTGCCATGGGGAGTTTGGGATAATTCCGTGCGCGTCCGGGAGCATCGTAAGGCTGTCCGTGGCCTGGCGAACAACCACCCCGGGTTTGAAGGACGTGCGTGCAAAGTGTTCAGGATATATAAGGTGCGCGTAGTGTGCGGTCTCCTAAAAATGTTCCTTTTTTAGTTAAAACAGAGATTTTCAGAAATGTGTTTTAAAAGGAATGATTTTTCGGGACGGGGGAAAAATGCAACAGTTAAGGCACGTAAATTTTACGGAGCACAGTCGGCTTTGGGCCCGAATAGCCCCAAGTGCCTAAGCTGCCGGATTAACCTCAATTTTGTCCTGGTGGAATTGCCAATGAAGCCGCCCGGCTGGAATCCGAGGCGGATTAAGCCGTACGGCTGCATTGGTCAATTTTCCAGGTTCCAATTCTTTTCACTTTCAGGTTGCTCCCCAAACATTTTAGGCACCTTTCAGCTCCAGAAGGCTTCCTGTTCAGTATATAGAGCATGCACAATTCCCAAAAAACCAAGATGCAATGCAAGGCGAAGAAAGAAAAAGCAAGCACGACAAATGGAATCCGCGACGGGAGGCTAACCCACTCGAAAGAAAAAAGCTTTCTTTTTATTTTTTTTTCGAAAAGGGATACCGGTACGTGGGATTTTTAGACCATCGTTTATCCCAAGCCTCAGGTTAGGAAGCGATACAGGAAGGTTAATGGTTTCCACCTATATACCGGGTATCGTTTTTTTTTTATTTTAAAAATGAAAGCTTTCTCCTTTGGTTTATCCCCAGCGGAGTCGTCAAACTGTGAATGTGGGGGCCCAAATCTTTTTTGTGTTTTATTTGGATTCACTTGAGTTTGGAAACATCCAGTTTAATTTGAAAAAAACGGAGTCGCCACGCCATTTTGATTTCCTCAAAACTTTGAAAAAAAGGAATTAGGGTCCGGAGGTTAAGTTACCCCTTGGGAAGAACGTTTGGCGTTCACCCAAGGTGCCTTGCCGAAGCAAGTCTTCCAAGATCCCATTTTTTGTCCTTGCTTGCGTGCTTTCTTGTGTGCATGTGTTGAAAAGAGGGGGGGATGTTTCAAGTTGTCTTCTGGACGTATAAACCATTTAGTTGGTTATCGCTCGGGATTCCTTGGATTTTTATGTGTTCGGGACTTTGATCCCGTCCTCATCTTGGACTTGTGATCATCACTATTTGACCTTGGGTCATGTGTGATCGAAAGAAGGACTCTCTTTTATAGTCCAAAAGTGAGGTCCTTTAGAAAGGAATATCCTTAACCCATCGATCCTACATCTTGAGACGATTGAGCTTATGTAGGGACTATTATACTCGTCTCAAGTGATAATCGGAGATATAGGGTTCAAGATTTATCCATTTCTAAAGGGATTATGGCACCTTTAATGGAAGAAATGATGTAAAGATGGGATCTTTACATCGGTCCGCTCCAAAGGATGCATCAAATACCAAAGGGGGCTAGGAGAAGGGTATAAAGATTGGATCTTTATGCTCTTCCTATGTTGTTCGTGCCTTAGGAAGGTCACTAAGCAATCCTAGAAAAGAGAGATCCAACCATGAGGGACATGAAGGATGCATTCTAAACTAAAGATGACATTTTTAATGTAAAAGATGACATCTTGGGTGCAAAGGATGCTATTTGGATGTAAAGACATGATTTTTAATGCAAAGGATGCAACTTTATGTGTAAAAATGACATTTCAAGTGCAAAGGATGCAACTTTTATGTAAAGATAACATGTTTAATGCAAATGATGCAACTTTATATGAAAATATGTTATTTTGAGAGCAAAGGATGCTACTTTTCACATCACCATGTGAGAGATCCACCCTAGAACAAGCCTTTTTTGAGGTCTTAGTTGTTCATCCTTGGGTTGGATCCTCCATGGATCCTATGTGATAGGGGAATAGGGGTAGGATGATTTACATGCTTAAAGAAGGAATCTTTAATAACAATATATCAAATACTAAGCAAGTATATAATGATATGGAAAGCAAGGAGCAATATATCACATAAATACAAGTATATTTCAAGAAAAAGGGGATGAGAGGTTACCAATGGTGGTGTTCCTCTATCTCTTTGAAGTGTGCCTAGGTAAGGACCAACTTTGGAAGGTTTTAGAGAGGAGGGAGGTGGTTTTTGGCACTCTCAACTTTCTATAATTTAGTGGTGCTATTTTAGCAGAGTAACAAGGCTCTCAAAAACTCTTCCTTAAATGAATAGAGGAGGTCTCTATTTATAGGCAGTCTGGCAGAAACTAATGAAGCCGTGCGGCTTGGAGTTCTTGGCTAATGCAGCCGTGCGGCATTATCCCTTATGACTCAGCACCTTTCTAGAATCATGCAAGGTGGCCTTCTAGAAGGGCTTTTCTACCGAAGGAAAACGTGGAATTTTAATTCCTAGTAATTCCTTCGCCCCTCGGAAGGTTCGAAAAAGTTCCCGAATTGCTCTGAACTTTAGGAAAGTCCGGGGAATTGCCGGAAAACTTAACCGGAAGGCATGAGCCAGATTTGGGTACTTACAGACTGGTGGGGTAGACTTTACGCAGAGGTTCGGCCAGTTCTCTGGTGAGACGGCGGGGTTCGGAGCTCGTCACTCTTCGTATTCGGGACACGAACGAGGAGAGTCCTCGGGGACACATGCACGGAGGCGGCCTTTCTCGTATTCCCGCCTTGAGGAATTTGGAGATTACCTGTCCTCGGTGGATCCGGCTGCGGCGGGGCAGTACTTCGAGTGCTCGGATGACGAGCAGGACTCTGAGTAGTCCTCTTTCTTGATTCATTTTTAGACAAAATGTGTAAATTGTCCAAACAATTTGATTTGTACTTGAAGGGGCCTTTGAGGCAGAACCTTGTATTTTGCACATTTATTTAGTGATTACCTTCCTTTATTTTTGGCAAATAAGCAAGTAGGTTGATCAAAAATAAATAATAATGAGACATGCATAAAATTTGAACTGGTCAAAATTTATATCTATATGCACTGTTATTTAATTAATTACACTGTTGCACGAGCCCGGGGCCGGGGCGGAGGTGGTGTCGGGAGTGGTTGATTTAAACTACGGATGCACGTAGTTTAAATAAGGCTTGAACAAGATGTGGTTTGGAAATGTTCCTGATTTGAGGCAGCTGGCTGCAGAGTTGACCAAGTCAACTTGAAAAAATAGTCCGGCCGGACTGGGCTTCAATTCCAGTTTGTTTTAAATTGCAGTCCAGTTTTTACAAATTTGAAAACATTACGTTTGCTTTTGATCAAACACTGAATTTCTCTCTCCAATTCTTGAAGGTTTTATTTGCTCTTTTCATGGCTCCATTTCTTAGGTTATCGTCTTAGACGCAAGAGCGATACTTGGATAATTTCCAGTCGTGGGTACGGCACCACACGAGGCAAAGCAAGGGTTTTTTCGAAGGTTGCTATGGGATGAAATCGGTTTGGGCTTTGAAGGAGCTCATGCCGGATTGGGATCTCTTGAGAGCTGCGGCTCGCTTCTGGGACGTACGGAGGCGCGTGTACAGCTTTTTGTACAACGAGACTACGCCCACATTTGAAGATTTATGGGCCATATTAGGAGGACCTGAGACGGAACAACTAATTCTTCCTTTGACGAGCGGCATGGCCACCGTTGAGAAGTTAGTGTCTTTGCTTGGCATTTCAGCTGAAGAAACATACGGGATGCTAATACTGAACAAAGATTATGTTGACATTTCGGGGCTGCCCGATAAATTTGCCGGTGTTGAGGGGAGCGTTTTTGCGTGGGACGCATTTGTTGTGTACGCAATTGCCACTTTGTTCACGTTCACATCCCTGGGTGTGTGCCATCACAGTGTACTCGACCTGGTGAGGTAGTGCCAGAACGGGGGAGACATCGTGCCTTTAATCCTGGGTAAGACGTTCCTTGGCATAGGTCGGATGGCGACCGGCAGCCGATACATGTGGGGAGGGAGTCCCGCTATGCTTACTATGTGGTTGAGGGAGCGATTGCAGATGGTGCCCGAGGTGCCAGTGTCTTGTGACCCTTGGTCCTTTTCTCGACGTCCTCTGGTGATAGGGGGTGATCAGGCTGAACTGGAGCTCTGGATGGCCAGACTTCGCACGCATCACTTGCGATGGTGGGTTCCTCATTGGAAGCTACAAACTTGTCGGACCACTCAGGAGGGTCTTCTGGTTGTCGAGTACGGGGTTATCCTGCAGGCGTTTCTACATTCCATCCTTGATCCGCGACGATGCGAGTGGAGCAGGTGCCATTGACGGGTTTGGGTCATGCTGCTACCTTCGAGGTGGGATCTCTTCCGATGGAAGATCCTTCGACGCTATTGCTTCTCATGCGGCTGTGGCAATACACGTCCTTTCTTGTCAGGGTTCTCTTTCATCGGAGAGGGGGCATTGTTCTGTCTACGCAGTATTTGAACTGGTATGAGGAGTGTATGGGGGAGACACAGATAACCATTTTGTGGAGACGGAGGGAGCTGTTGGGTCTTGATTACCCTGACGGCTCGACTTTGAGGAGGGCTGAAGCAGTGGCTAACCCTCAGAATCATACTGGGGATAACATAGCTGATAATGAGGCCAATGCTAGTCGGGTGGCCGATCAAAGCACAATCATGATGACTTGGAGAGAGGCAGCTCAAGATAGAGCTAGGGAAAGGGCTGCGTTGGCAGCTGCCGGTCTGACGGAGACGTCGTGAAGGGTCCCAGAGCCAGGTAGAAGGACTACGGGAATATTCCCTGTGAAGGTGAAGAATACTCGCCGTGGGAAAGGGAAGGGGAAGAAGGATGAAGGACCAAGTACGGGGGACTAGGTTGACCTTGCTGTCCGGAGTATCCACCCACAATCATTGCAGACACATTAATTGATTAATGTTTTATTGTTGTTTTGCTAGCGTGTAGCGAGTCAAGAGTTGACCGTGCTTGAACTCATCAAAGATTTTTTTTAACCGTAATGAATTTGTAGGTTAAATTTTAAGAGTTTTTTGAAACATAAGCGATTGGTGCTTATTTGTCTTTTTTTTGTTTTTGAGACCGAACCAATGATGGCTGCCTACGTTCCCCTTTTACAATTGGACTAAGGGGCTCAGGTCACCGTAGTTCGACACTTTAGGTGATATGTGAGAAAAATAAACAAAAGAAGTGCGACCCTGTTTTTTACCTGGATCATTATTGGGAATGTATCCAGTTGGGTATTACTCTTTTAGCACTTTAAGTTTACTGAGGGGTGGTGTATGGGGAAGGAGAGTTGACTCGTGTTCTTCCTCAAACAAAGTATCTGCGAATCTTGCTTCCGTTCACGGGGTTAACGAAAGGGTTCCCGTCCAAATCTGCTAACTTCATGGCTCCTTCGGAGAAGATTCTTTGTACCATGAATGGACCTATCCAGGTAGGCTCCCACTTTCCGAGGGGATTGGTCTGCGTAGGAGGTTTTTCCTTTAGCACCAAGTCGCCTTCTCTGATGTCTCGGATCTTGACTTTCTTATCAAACGCTCGGTCCATCCTGCTTTGGTAGGCACGAGTATCACTACTAGAAACAGTGTATTTACCGACGGACATTTACCGACGGACCCAGTCCGTCGGTAATACCGACGGAAATTAATTTCATTTTACCAGGAAATTTTTTTAAAAAAATTTCGTGTAGTCCGTCGGTAATTTAAAAATGTCCGTCGGTAATTCCTTGGTATTACCGACGGACAGTGTCCGTCGGTATTACCGACGGCCACGTCCGTCGGTAAATACGCCCTATATATAATGAAAAAATCCCATTTCTTTGTTACGCCTTCATTTTACGTACGCCCTCTCCTCTCTCTCTCAGTTCGCGAACGGAACCCTAGCGCCTCGCCGTTGCCGTCGCCGTCTTCGGTAAGTTTCTTCTCAATCGCTTAATTCCTCTCTCACTCGATTTCTCCCTCTCACTCTCTCTCTCTCTCTCTCTGATCAGTAATTCGCGAACAAACGCCGTCTCCGCCGTGGAAGCCGTTCGCCGTTGCCGTCTCCGTCGCCGGCCGGTAAGCTCTCTTTCTCTCTCTCAATCCCTTTCTCTCTCTCTCTCTCTCTCTCTCTCTCTCTCTCTCTCTCTCTCTCTCTCTCTCTCTCTCTCTCTCGCAGTCGCCCTAGTCTTGCCGTTGCCGCCGAGCCCGCCGTTCGCCGTCGTTGTCTCCGTCGCCGGTAAGCTCTCTTTCTCTCTCTCTCTCTCTCTCTCTCACTGGATTTCTCTCTCTCAAGTATTGATTACAAATCTTTGCCTAATTTTGAAAAAAATTACTTAACTGTGTATAATAATTGTTGAAAAAAATTAAGAAAGTATATTTGGTAACTGTGTATGTATAATTGTTGAAAAAAATTAAGAGGATGGAAAAATGAGGTTGAAGCTAATTAGGGTTCAGATTTGTGTGCTTTTCAAATCTCCCATTGTTGGGTACATTTACATTGCTAGTAGGGTTATGTTGTTGATGTAATTTGTAGGTCTTTTATGTAAATTGTTTGAAGATGATGGTTCGAATTTTAACTGTAGTGAGATTAGGGTTTATGCTTGTTGGTTATAGTACCTTTGTTATAATAGTGAAGATTAATGGTTAAATGTTGGAATTTTGGTTTTAATTTGTCCTTTAGAGCAAATTTGAGAAAAAAATAACTGATTATTCATTTTAGGATGAATGTAGTAAAATATTCCAAACAACACATATGCACGCAAATGGGTTACGCTCATAGCACATGGCACATTTTGACTGTTATGCGTGGATAGGATGGTCGCATAGCGCCTTCCATAGTCTATGCGCTCGCATGGCTTCCAAAATGCTCCTCCATATATTCTACTTCCTTTTCCTTTACCTCGAGTATTTTGGCTCCGACTCAAACTTTCACTGCTTAATCTTTCGTACCAACAATACTCCTCGTCGTTAGTTTAGACTCTATATCCCAACATAAATTACGGTTAATTTAAAAAAATAAAGTCATATTTGAATTAACAAATTTTAAATGATGATTATATAAAAAAGAAAAATATTACTGATAAATATTGCCCTGTTACAAAACAAATGTCGCATTTAAATAGTTAACGTTTTTATAAAAAAATGTTTTATAATTTGTACATTGCTTTGCTTGTACAGGAAAAATTGCACTAAATCATTTAATTTTTCTAAAATAAAATATTTATTTTGAAAAGAATTAAAATGAAAATAACAATGTTTATTTTGGTACAAAGGGACTAAAAGAAAAAATAGAAAAAAATTGGTACAAAGGGACTGAACAGTATAAAAAAAACAAAATAAATAAAAAATAAAATAAATAATAATAAAATAATAATAATAATAATAATAAATAATAATAATAATATTAAAAAATATAATAATAATAAATAAAAAAATAAAAAAAAAATAAATAAAATAAATAAATAAATAAAATAAATAATAATAAAATAAGAATAATAATAATAAATAATAATAATAATAATAATAATAATAATAAATATAAAAATAAAATAAAAATAAAAAATAAAAATAAAAATAAAAATAAAAATATACATATATGTATATATATAAATAAGATGAGAGCCTTTCTCACACACAGCTATCATAATCCGTCCATCTTTGATCAAAAAAGATAGAGCAAATAAGTTCTCCAGTGTTTGAGCAAATGATTTTCTGTTTAATAAGAGTTTTTCCAGCCACTTTCCTCTTCTCTCTAAGGATCTGAAACATCACAGCCATGTTCTTGTCAGTGTCTGTTTTCTCTTACTCGTGGTATACGGTCACAAGTAAAAACAAGGTAACAGTATAACACCAGTGAGATTGAGGGAAACACCGCCAGCTTTCAAGCTCATGAGGAAGATTCTGCAATCAGGATCTCGAGTAAATGGAAGGTGGAGATTAAAAAAATTGGAGGAAAGTTTTGTTTTCTCTTCACCGGTGTTATCATCGTTACCTTGTTTTTACTTGTGACCGTATACCACCAAATGAAGAGTAAAACAGCACTCACAAGAACATGGCCGTGATGTTTGAGATCCTTAGAGAGGAGGACGGAAACCGAAAACCTATGTTAAACAGAAAATCCTTTGCTCAAACAGTCGAGAACTTGTTTGCTCTGTCTTTCTTGGTCTAAGCTGAGATAGGGTTTTGATTGTTGTGGATGATAACGACTCTCATCTTATTTATTGATCAAAATTATGCATGTTATGGTAATGAATAAAAATTATGCACGATTATATGATTTGTAAATATCATTATTGTCTATTAAAATTGCTTGATTTTCGATTATAAAGCAAGTAGACAGAGTGATATTTACAATTCATACGTGTATTTCGGGATGGGATAGAAGCCGACCCCAATTCTAAACTTAATGGACATGAATTGTCCTTTCACCCTAGAGAATGATATACTTAACAACAAAGAATTAAATATTAATATTTAAAATTATTCACATCCACCTAAACCGACTACCGAGACCAATTTGTGTTGAAAATTCTGATGTTCCGAGCCGGTGTGAATTAGGGTTCGTCTTTTATATCAATAAACCTAAATGAAGTGTCTTTTTATTTATATATATATTGATATATTATTTTTATTTGTATATATAATATACTAGTTTAGATATGTCGGGTCGAGGTGGCAATCGTTCAAAGAGAGGCAAGGTTGCGGGTTTTGTCCATCGTCTTATTTCTCCAAGGACTGGAGGGAGGGGCTCTACGTCTGGTTCAGGACGTAGTGATGATGATTTGAGCAGTCAAGGTAATGTAAGCTCTAGTGTTCCAGTTAGTGAACCATCCGGACGGGTTCACTTGGACGCAATTATTAATGAGGATGGAAAAATGGAAATATCTATCTCTCCCAATGGCCAGTAAGTATTATTTAATTGTAAATGTCATATATATAATGTTTACATTTTATTATTGTCTTTTTATTTGTATATATATTGATATATTGTTTTTCAATTAATATCTTATAGGTTTATACATGGTGGTTGTCAAGATCCCGCTAGATGGTTTGGGGATTTATTCAGCGGGTATAATTTTGAGAAATTTTATCCCCCCCCCCCGAAGTCAATATCAAAAGAGGTGTATGCTATCTGGTATAGCCAGTTTCGGGTAAAATTACTTAATTCTCTTTCCTTTGTAAAGTTTGTAGACTATTCCCTTGTGTATTTAACTACTTTTACTATTTTTGTAGCACATATATTCATGCCCTGGGTGTACCGACGTTCAAATCGAGGCGGCTTTCAAGAAATTGGTTGCTAAGCGGTACGCTGGGAAAGTGTACGACATGAAAAGAAAGTGGCTGAATGATGGTTTGCCTCCGGCTAATTTCTCCGCTAGTGCGTGGGAGCAGCTGGGAAGCCTATTGGAACAGTGAGAAATTTCAAAAAGTTCAGAAATTGCAAAGAAGAATAGGAACTCACAAGAGGGGCGGGGAGTGTGCACACCTGGAGGATCAATTAACTTCACGAGAGTTGGTCCGTAATGGTAAACTTCATTTATTATCCGTTTGTAAATTAAGCAATACTCTATTTGATTCATATATTGTTATTATTTGATAGGCTTTTTAAAGTTTTAATTTTTTTATATGTTAAGCGTTTGAAACACGGAGATGATGAGGCTGATGGTGCCGCTGTTTCTCGGCTACACATACTACGGAGGCCGCCGATGGCTCGTGGTCACAATGGGTCAACCCTTATTACTGCACTTTATGTAAGTGTTAATAGTATTTTCTATTAGTAAATTATATATTATCTATTAGTAAATTATAAATTATTTAGTTAAATAAATATTATTTTCTACCATAGTGTATAATGTATTTTTTTTTTTCAGGAAGAGTATGATAGGCGGGCTCGTGAGGAGGCTATTGAAGAAGGAAGTTTGGCTCCTGAGAGCACCGAGCGGCCCGCCTTTCGTGAAAAGCTTTGGGCGGCCATTGTCCTCCGAGACAAGCAACCAAAGGGAGACCGCTTGCCTGGATTCGGAGGACATGGTGCGGGGTATTTTAACATGCCATTTCGCAGCCCTACTACGCAATACTTTTCATCTTCTTCCTCCGGCGGCAGTCATCATGTGGATCAAGAAGCGTTTGATGATCGGGTCAACGAGAGAGGTTGAGAGGCGAGTGGAGCCGATCCGCAGCCAGTGCAGCCCGTGTGGATGCGCGGGTGGAGGCGCAGTGGAGGCCCATGTGCACTCCGCATGCAGACCCAGGTTTCAGCCCAGGTGCAGAGGCTAGTGGAGCAACAGCTTGAGCAGCGCATGCAACAATACTTGGCTACCATGAATTTGCAATCACAGCCACAGCCACGTAATAGCGGTAACGCTTCTGATGAATCAGTTGGTCAATACCTTAGGCGAAGTGGCGGTGGTAGTGGCGGTGGTAGCGGTAGCGGTAGCGGCAGCGCTCGTGGTCGGGGTCGTGGTTGATTGACATTCATTTTATTTGGCTGGCATGTAATATAAACAAATATATTTTGTTTCCCTTTCCCTTTTCCTTCCCTTTTCCCCAAGCGAAACAATTTCCTTTTCCCCTTTTCCCCTTTCCCCTTCCCCTTTTCCCTTTCCCATTACCCCTTATCCCTTTCCCATTACCCCTTTTCCTTTTGTTTGTAGTTTGTTTGTGTTTCTTTTATAATGGGATTTGTTTAAAACAGGTTTGACAGGTTTATCCCTTTCCCATTACCATTTTTCCCTTTGTTTGTAGTTTGTTTGTAGTTTGTTTGTTGTTGGGATTTGTTTAAAACAGGTTTGACAGGTTTACATGTGGTTTAATAATAAACAGATTTTTTTAAAAAAATCTGGCCAGATTACCGATGGAAATTTCCGTCGGCAAATTAATAATAAAAAAAAATAATACTAATTTTCGGCGGAAATATCCGTCGGAAAATAATAAAAATTAAAAAAATAAAACTCATTACCGACAGATATATCCGTCGGTTTACGGTTTAGATTTCCGACGGACATATCCGACGGTAAATTTTATGGATTCTGACGGTTATAACCGTCGGTAATGGTTTTATTTACCGACGGATAATTCCATCGGTAACCTCCGGCAATTGCTCCGGTTAACCGGCCGGCATTACTCATTTCCGACGGACGGTTCCCGGCGGAATTTCAGATTTTCCGGCGGACAATCCGCCGGTATTTCCGGCGGAATTTGTCCGTCGGTATTACCAACCAATTATTTCCGACGGAACCCGACGGACGAATTCCGTCGGTAATATCCATTTACCGTCGGAAATGTGGAATTACCGACGGAAATTTCCGTCGGTAAAAGGCCTGTTTCTAGTAGTGTATGCTCCATGGCTTTCATTCTGCGCTCATCGAGTAGAGCTAGTTCATCGTGACGGCTCTGGAGCCATTCGACTTCATTGACCCCGTTTTCCAAGAGGACTCAGAGGGATGGAATTTCCAATTCCACGGGTAACATTGCTTCCATTCCGTAGGTAAGTGCAAAAGGAGTTTCCCCTGTGGCAGTTCTGACTGATGTTCTGTATCCCCAGAGCGCTAGATGTAGCTTCTCGGGCCAATCCCGACCTCTGACGGCCATTTTTCTGATTATCATTGCGAGAGTCTTGTTTGCTGCCTCTACTGCACCATTAGTTTGTGGTCTGTAGGGAGAAGACTTGCTGCGTGTAACTCTGAACTCGGTCAACAGTTGGTTACAATCTCCTTCAAAGTGGGTCCCATTGTCGGATATGATCTCGTTGGGCACCCCGTATCTGCACATGATGTTTTCTTTGATGAACTCGGCCACCTTTTTAGAATTCAGTACCTTGTATGATCTGGCTTCTACCCATTTGGTGAAGTAGTCGACTGCGACTAATATGAACTCGTGACCATTGCTCCCTGACGGAGTGATTTTGCCGATGATGTTGATTCCCCATGTGGCGAAAGGCCATGGCATAGTCATGCAATAGAGTTCGTGAGATCTCGGAAATCTACACATCATCTGACCTTTCCATTGGCCTTAGTGACCGTCACGATGTAGGAGAGCCAGGTCGGGTACTCAATTACTCTGATGAAGCCGACGCGGAGCATTTTCTCAATTTCTTCTTTCACTTGCAAGGACCACTCTGGCTTGATCTTGCGCAATTTCTGCTTGATAGGCTTGGATTCTGGATCCAGGGGAATTCTGTGCTCCACAATTGAGGGATCGGGTCCTGGCATGTCCTGATATGACTAGGCGAACACGTCAACATACTTTTTGAGGAGATTTATCAGGGCTTCTTTTTCTGCACCGGCGAAGAAACTGCCCACTTGTGTCTCTTTAGGCTCTTGCACTGACCCCAGGTTCACTTTATTCATAACCTCTTCGGCATCTTAGGCCCGATTGTCCTCTTCGTCTACTACACGCTTGAGAACTTCTTTAATGTATTGTTCGTTTAATGTGTCCGCTTCTTTATCAAGTGAGTCATTATTAACGTCTTTTAAGTTGTTTGTTAACTTATCAGTTGTTAAAGTGGCAATGAGGGGATACTCCGAAAGGTCAGACTTTTCATTAAATGCGAACGGAAATACATTGTTGGCTACATTATCATAGTCTTTCGGCGTAAGGCCGTTGGATGACATAGAGGGATGGACTTTAACAAGGACTGACTCAGAGGGTTTGAGACCGGGTTTAGGGAGATGTGGGTGCAGGCCCAGCTTGTCTTCCATTTCTGTCTGGCTTGCCCTTGGTCCGGTGACAGTTACCCAATTTTTCAGTGGCATTGCTGGATGCTTGATGAGGGTTCGGGGGTCGAGAGGCTTGGCTTCTGCTGTCCCGATCATGGTGATCATGCAGTTTTTGGAGCCCAGGTCAATCAGGTTTGGCACCTCCATGACTTCTTCAAAAAGACTCTGTAGAGCGGGTCCACTGAGAGCATCTTCTATGAATTCTGGTTCCTTCTGCTTTGGAGTTACTGTCTCGAATGTGGCCTCGGTGGCTGACTCGAATAGTTTATTTCCCATAAAGAGTGTCTCGAGCTGCTCTTCCATGTCTGGGATTCCTTTGAATGCGTACTCATGCTGAACTGTGGTGGCAATTGGTCCAGGTAGATTTGTGATGTCGAGGAACGCTCCCCTTATCGGATTAGCCATGAGTCCTCTGAAACGCTTAAGGTCCCGTGCTAGCTTCTCCATCCTTTCTGTAGTCTCTGTGCTGACTTTCCCTGCTTCTTTCTCATCTTCATCAGTTCCACTTTCGGTCCCCTCAGTTCTGCTGTCGGTTCCGCTGTCGGTCCCCTCAGTTCTGCTGTCGGTTCCCTTGTCGGTTCCCTCAGTTCTGCTGTCGGTTCCCTTGATGAAGTAATGAGCGAGGTCGAAACTGTAAGGTTGGAGGTTGGGTGTACCGTTGGAGGTTCCCCTTTTACGGGCTGCTGCCTTGGTGTGGATGAGCCTTTTGTTTCTTTGATATCAGCTGGTGTTGGCACATAACCGAGCCCCTGGACTGTAGTGTAGTCCTTGACTTCGATGACTTGGTGTTGGCCTTGTAACCTTTTGTCGAGCCCCAGTCCTGGGATGAAGTTCATGAGTTTCATCATCTTCATGGCTGAAGGGATTTTGTCCCGAAACAGTGGAAGGTCCACGTTGCATATTTGGATCTTGGAGGTCTCCAAAGTGAATCCAGTTAATGCCATATCGTCATCATGCTTTATTTCTAACACTGGAATGCAGTTGGTGCTGGTCCCCTCAGTGGTGACGCTGTCACCGTAGACTGTGGTTAGCTCATTGCCTTGTATGAACTTGATACATTGGTGAAGGGTGGATGCCACGCCATTTATTTGATGCAGCCAGGGTCGCCCCAGGATGGCTGTGAAAGTGATAGGAATGTCCAACACTTGGAATTCGGTGGGGATCATCCGCTTGCCGAACCAGATATTTAGAGTAGCAACCCCGAGAACTGTGCGGGAAGTGGAGTCATAGGCCTTGACAGTGTGAACTGAAGGCTTCAGATCTGTGGGCTTGATGTCAAGTAGGTCCATCATCTTGGCGGGCAAGACATTCATTCCGGAACCTCTGTCTACCAACACACGGGGAAGGCGACGCTTGTCCAGCTGAACTGTGATGTAGAGCGGCTCATTGTGATCAGCCCCAAATTTTGGCAGGTCCAAATCTGTGAAGGTGATGATGTTGCCATAGTGGATGTTGCCGATCATCTGAACTACTTCGTCTGGGGTTGCGTCCACGGGGACCATGGTGCGGGCCAAACTTTCCTCTAGCTTGAGCTTGTGAGGGTATGAAGATGCGAGCAGGGACCAAAGGGAAATGTTTGCCTGGGTCTGCTTGAGCTGAGTGAGGATCGGGTCCTCCTTCACAGAACTTGTGTCTTCGGGCAGGCCGGGTTGCGGTTACGCTCGGTTGGCTTTTGGTGGCCTTGGGTGGTAATACATGGATTTGACCCGATCGGGTCGGGACGCCTGACATCGAGGTTTGGTCCCTTACGAACAGTCGCTCACGAGTGAGCCATAGTCAGAGGAGGATTCCTCGAAGCATAGGGACATATGTCTTCTCTCAATTCGTTGACTATAGATGCATTCCCAGGGGCTTCGGCAGCTTTCCGGATTCTGTCCCAGGATACTGGCTTGGGTGCCTCCGCGGGGAGGGAGTCTATGGTTTGCCGAACTGCTCGAACGTCAGTGCGCAGCAGTGGTTGCCAGAACTGAACTGTGCATTGCTGACCCTCCGGGGGAGGTTAGAGAGTTCTTGGTTCAAGCGAACAGTCTCCTTGATCTCTTCATGGTTTACCGCACTTCTTTCCTTCTTGCTGAGCATGCTCAGGGCATTCTGGAGTTGGGTTAGGCGATATTCATGGTTTGCTAATTTTCCTCCACTTTTAGCCCATATCAGCTCTCTTGCCGTAGAGCCTACATCGAGAGTTAGCGCCTGTGTTTCTTCCCACGTGAGAATAGCAGTGCTTCCTTGAACAGTATGCGGCAGTCTAGATAAACTTCCATCGGGGAGAGCTTTTTCTTCTGCTTTAACTGAGTGGCGGGTATGTTGGAAGGTGAGTACACGGCTTCCCGAACATCTGCCCATGTAAATGGCTGCTGTCCCAATTGATCGTTTTTGTAAACGAATGTCGTAGTCTGTGGAATCTCCCTGAGTAGTTGCTGGAGATGTATTTCCATCTTTCTTTTCCTTTTGAATAGACCTTCCTCCTTCAGTTGGCCTTTTAGTTTGAGAGCGGAAATGATCCGTCCCCATCCTCCCAGGACCCTTGGGATTCCGGTTTTGTTGACTTCATGACCGGCTTGGAAGAGAATGGTTTCATCGTCTTCGTCGTTGCTTTCACAGAGCATTTGCTTTCCTCGGGGAGGTAAGCGCTTGTACTCTTCGTGCTGTTTGGCTAGGTATTCCTTGTGCTGTGCCATTCCATCTCCTAGTTCGTCGGGAGCGTTGACCGCCCTCCCTTGCCAGAGGGAGTTTGATGAGAAAAGACGGTAATCCAGGAAGTTGCCGTGGGCAAAACCATTGAGGTCGAACTGGTCTAGAGTGGCCTCTAGCTTTCTGTCTGAAGCTGCTTGTGACCCTTTAAGGGCTTGGTCCCTGTGAGTCCTCTGAGCTTGGTTCTCGTCCCAGTGACGATTCTCTTGAGCGGCTAGTTCCATGAGGGCTTTCCTTGTGAGAGCTAAACAGTCTCTGTAGGTGCGCGCCGTCTGACTGGTGTCTAGAACTGTAATCACATCCAAGTCCCCGAATGGCGGAAACACTTGAATTATATTGACGAAGGAAGTTGGGCTGGGACATTCCATGCGGCCTTCCTTGATCTCGGTAACCAAGAAGTTTGCCCAAATATGTTTGATTGAACCCACGGGGGTATTGAATTCTGCGATGTTGATAGTCTTGTGATCTCGCTGGATCGCCAAGTCTATCAGAGCTAGCGTTCTTTGGCGGGATGCACAGATACGTAGGCCGTGGCTTGGCCCAGGAGCAGGGTCGAACTTGAGCATGTTGATGCTGAGGTGATCATTCCTTTCTTCGGAAGCTTGATCTGTCTAGCGGGCAAGACTCTTACAGATGTTTTCAGGGTGGCTACTGGAAGCGTTCCTGAGGTTGATCTGATTTGTAGCAGGGTGAGGAGCTTTGTCTCCTTTGCTGATGCCCTTGGCCTTGGCGGCGCTTTTGGCAGTGAGCTTAACTGATGACACGGGTCGGTTGCCACTGGGGCTGGTAGTCGGAAGTGATGATGAGCTTTGAGGTCGATTGGCCAGGGCCTCGTTTACCATGAGCAGGCAGTCGACGAGGGTAACTTTGGCATTGCAGAATCTGATAATAAGGACCGGATCCTTGGTATCATCGGGATATCTGGAAAAGATAATGTTGACGAACGAAGTCGTCGTCAATCACTTGATCAGAGGGGTTCTTTGTCGTGTCAACCAGTTGTTTCCAATTGTCGAATAACTGCCTGTACTGGATGTTGAGCTTGACAATTTCCATGGTATTGGAGCCCTCTTCGTAGGTGACATCATCAGAACTGCTTCAGTCCTCGAAACTGAGCATATGTATGTAGGGATCTTCCCGCGGATCTGCCGCGTCCTCGACTCCGGAGAGTCCTGATTCGTTGTCGTCTAACGGCTCAACCCAGATATAAGGACGTCTCACGTCCTGCTGTGATTCTGGAGATGCTAGAAAAACATCATGCCCTTCGTTTGAGAAGAGGGGCTCGGCGGGCAATTCCTTATGTAGGACATCCCACACGACTGCCATACATTCATCACGAGTGTGACGATGCTTGTTAACCTTCATCACGAAGATTTCTTCGCCTGGCGGGGCCAGAGAGTTGGATTGAAGGATGCTGACAAATCTCCGATCGGAGGCAGGGGGTTTGCGTGCCCGCATCATTGCGATGCTCAGGGTTTCTTTTCAGTCTGCGTCCAAGTGTCGGAAACGGCAGTTGAACTTGATGAATCTGACTGCCTTAGGGTCTGCCTGTTCGAGGACGTTGACATAGTTAGCATCTCCGGACTTTGAGGGATTCTGATAAGAATTGCCCCGATAGTCCCTTGGTCAGCTTGAAGGAGGTTGCCCCGGTGCCTGGCTGCGGGCACGCTTGGCTGTTGTTTCGACTTCGTTCCCTATGAGGAAATTGTCTCCTCTGATGACTTCAAGATCTCCTTTCCGGTTAATGAACTTGATGCACTGATGGAGAGTGGAAGCTATGGCTTTCATGTGGTGTAGCCACGGGCGTCCCAACAGAGCTATGAATTCAGACGGGATGTCCATCACGTGGAATTTTGCTGGCACAATTTGAGTTTCAAACCAGAGCTCCAGAGTTACCATCCCCAGGATGGGACGAGACGTGCTGTCGTAGACTTTGATAGTCCGGGCAGATGGGATCATGTGGCCTTCGTTGATGCATAGGGCTCGCATCATGTTGAGAGGGAGGACGTTGACTGCTGATCCATTGTCTACCAATACTCCGGGGAGAGAAATGGGGTTGAGCCGGAGAGTGTATAAAAGCTTCATTGTGCCCTGAGGCATCTTTCGGCAGGTCTTCGTCACAGAAGGTGAGCATACTGCCATACAGTCGGGAATCGTAGATCTGGTCTCTTTCTGGAGAAGGAGAGTCATCAAGCCATCCCTTTCCTGTCTTCCTCTTGAGGGGTAAAGCTTTTGGTGGTGCCTCGGGATTGTGTCGAGGTAGCTTGTGGCAGTGGCCGCCCTTGGTAAGCACGTTGATTGAGTGCGAGTGCCAAGTTGACTTTGACTTTCCTTTGCCGGCTTGTGCCCTGAAGTTGGGCAAATTGAACCTTGGCAGATCCCGCAGGGGATTAGGCTTCTGGCTGGCGGTAAGGTTGTCAAGATTTGAGGTATTCCGGTATCCTGAGGCCTGAACTTTGGCATCAGCAGGATTTTTCGGCTTTCCCACCCCTGTCTGCTCTAAAGCTGCATGGCCTGGAGGAAGGGAGGACTGGCTGAAGTAGAGTACGTAGTAATCGAACTTCCCGGATGGCTCTCCGAGTGTACCCACGCTGGTGTCTCCAGCTTCATATCTTTCTCTCAGTTTCTATTGAGAAGACTTCTTCTTATGCTTTCTGGGAGAATCAACCCTGATCATGTCTTGGAACTCGTACTCAAGGCATTCGAAGCAGTCACAAACATCGTAACTGATGTGGATGTTTGATGAGGACACAGGTGGAAGAGGCGGAGGAAGCGCTCTGCGGCAATCTTCTTTGGCACCCACTCGATGGAGTTCACACTGTTGTTGTTCGGAAAAGGGTTTCCGACTGTATTAGGTCCACGGGGACGCTCCAATTTTCCTTCCTCTATCAAATTCTGAATTTCATACCGTAACCCCACGCAGTTGTCGGTGGTATGGCCATGATACTGGTGGAAGGTGCAGTACTTGCTTTTATCAGCGTTGACTACGGGATTCTTGGGTTTGTAGTTTGCAACGGGTTTGAGGAGGGCTTCCTTGATCAACCCTTCCAGCATCTTACTCAGCGGCATGTCCAACTTGTCGAAGTGTACGGCAGGCTGCTTCGGGGTGGAGTTGTTGCTTTGTGGGACTGGGTTTCTGTTGCCCGACTGCTGTCCCTGATGAATGTAGTTGACAGACGTATCTTTCCCTTTGCCGGGGGCCGGTGGGGGATTGAATGCAACAGCTGATCGGTATCTGTATTGATGTGCTGTGGCCAGTTTTTCCTTGAGATCCTTCTCGAACTGTGAGCCGACATTTACCATGGCTCGGAGATCTGGGAAGAAGTGATGGCTGATGAGGGTTCTGATGGACGGCCTCAAGCAGGACTTGAAGATTCGCATCTGTTCATCCTTGGAATGTGGCTCCATAATCTCGGAGAGTTTCCAACTCCACCTCTTGTAGAATTCTCCGACGCTTTCATCTGCTTTCTGTTCGGTGGTGATTAAGTCCTCACGACTTGTTTCCCCCTCTAGGTTGGATCTGTACCGCTCTAGGAAGATGTTACTGATCTGATCCCAGGTATGGCGATCTGTAGGCTTGACCCTTAGGAACCATCGTAACGCTGAACTCTTGAGCGTATGTTGGAAGTAATCGGCCATTTGCTGAAGGGTTTCTCCTTTCGCTCTCATGCCGAGAATGTAGGTGTCAACATGCGTTTGTGGACATTCGGTTCTGTCGAATCGGTCCATCTCCGGCATTCTGAACTTGGCAGAGAGAGGCGTAACCATTCCCGAATCTTTGGATCTGAGCATTTCTTGCTTTAGCTGCTCATGCTGGCTTTCAGGTCTTTCATCTGTTCGACCATCCAGGCTAAAGTTGGGTCCAGTGGTGGACTTTGAGGCTCGGCGCCGGGTGCTACCATATGAGTGGCAGTGATTGGAGGCGGAAGGCTCGATATATGTGGATATATGGGGGCCTTTTCTGGACTGTATCGGGGTTTGTCCCCGGTGTTTTGGGATTTGTGTATAGGCAATGGGTTGAACCCGGGAGGATATTGGAGGATATTGACATCTGTTTGAGATGGTCCAGCGGTGCGCTGGTTGTACTGAGTGATGGGAGTAGTACTGCTTGGCCGTATATGACAGGGTTGCCTTGAGAGGTGGCAACATGAAGCCTAGGTCGGCTGTTTCCTTGGTTCGAAGGCATCCCGTAAGTTGGCGGGGGAGGAACCTGGTTGAAGGTTTAAGGAGCTGGTTTCGGGGAATCGTCGTCCTCGATTAGGACGAAAGTACCATCTGGTTGAGGGATAGCCGCTATACCTCACTCATTCAGAAGCTGTACCACGAAATTCTGCTGATCTTCTTTATGCCTCTTGTGAACCTCACAAGCCCGGATGGCTTCTTCCAATGTCATATCTGTTACCGGTGGCAGGGGTCCGTCCCCGTCACGATTTCTCGATGAGCTTGACATGTCGGATAATCTGGCCGAAGGAACTGAGGGAACCGAAGAACTGTCTGACGCTGCCGTAACTGTGAATCTGGCGAGGCGCTGACCCGGAATTCTGAACCACTTTCTGCTCGCTGCAGGGAACGAAAGGCAGGGTTTAGGCTTCGAAAAGGGTATTTGGCTCAGGGTTTCGGGCTAGTGCAATGTGCAGTTACCGATTAATGTTTACTTAAAACGTATTTTCTCAGAGTCCTAATCGGTTGGAAAAGATCGTGTCTTCTTTTTCGCAACTAACCTAAGGCTCTAATCAGTGGATCTCGTCACTACGTTTATAAGCCCCTCGTTTTTCACCTGTAAATCGTCTTCCCGGGATGGACAATCTCGAGCGAGGGTCCTATAAGGCAAGCGAGTTCCACCGACAAAGGAAAAAGTGAACTTAAGGCTAGCTGATCACGCAAACTTCCAACGTATGTGACACACTGGCCACGGTCGAAGTCAACGTCCTTAAGTTAAGGCGGGGATCGTGCCAAAATTTCGGCATGACCTCTCCTGACTCGCTTGCGCGAGGGGCCTTAGCTTTTGGCGTTGGCCAAGTTGTGGCTGGCACGGTGCATACGTTGAGGGTTTGGTGACACGGTGTCACATTGAACCTTCGGGTATATTTTTCGGCAGAGCTCCGCGTCAAAGTCAAGGCTGAAAAGCTCAAGACTTCGGGTCGGGAACGACCTTCGGTCTCAATCTTTCGAGCTTGACTTGTGAGGGAACCCGGCGTAAAAAACATACACTTGGGATTTATGACACGTACTAAGCCAAAAACGAACCGGGGTCTTGGATGAAGTGTGACACAAAGAGTGCATGGCTTACATGGGCTAGGATGGGCTGTTTGGGACGACCCCGTGCGCGCTCGAAAGGTGTCTGGCAGACCAATCGAGCTGCAACTGAACGGTCATCCCGGGTTACGGGTCGTAGTGTGTAGTGTACCGAGGCAGCAAATGCACGTAGCGTGCGGTGTACCAAGGCATCAGGTGCAAGTAGTGTGCGGTCACTAAATTCTTTTTTTTCTGAGTAAAATAGAGATTTTGAAGATGTGTTTTAAAGAATTTATGCGCAGTTCAAAATGTAACATGAAAATCAAGTATGAACGGGAATGCACGAACATGTTATGATTTTGAAAGAGATGAAAATGCAACACCTTTTTTTGAAAACCGTTCGAGGTTTTGAACAACACACGCACAAAAAAATGAGGAAGGGTAAACGAAAGTTTGACCCACGGAAGGCTTTTTAAAAATGACGGCAGTTTTGAAAAAGTATCCTAGTCCCCAGCGGAGTCGCCAACTGAAATTACCCGGATCGCGCGGACTGCGGCGAGCGGTTGTCTTTCGCGGTGTTTGGGACCTCACTTTCGGGAAGGAGAGGAGTCGCCACGCGGTTTTGTATTTTGAGCCCAAACGTTGAAAAACGGCTTATGAAAAAGGTGTCATTTTTATTGGTAGCAAAAACTTGGAAAAGGCTTTGAAAAGGGTGTCGTTTTTATTGGTAGCAAAAACATGACAAAAAGCTCTTTTAGTACCAGAGATTGTTAGGTTCGGAGGTCACGTTACGTTTCGGGAAGAGTATTTTGAGATCACCCGAAACGCCTCGTATGACGAGTCTTTCTACCTTTCTCGAAAATGTGTGTGTGTGTGTGTGTTTATATTTTGAAAATGGGGGCTTGAATGACAAGCTTAATCTTGGTTTGAATGTCAAACGTTGATTTTGTGATCCTTTTTGGAAAAAGCGAGCGTTTGAATGACAAACGTCGGTTTTGGAGTTTTTTAGGAAAAGTGGTGCGAGTGACGATTTTTGAACTTTTAACTTAAGTATCAAATGTTGACTTTTAAGAAAGGAGCGTTTGAATGTCAAATGTCGGGTTTTGAGTTTTAAAGATGATCGTTTGGATGCCAAACGTCACTTTGCGCGTTTTGAAAGAGAGTTCGAATGTCGAACTCCGGTTTTGAACCGGACATTACATTGTTAGCGATTTTACGGGGAAAAAGCATTAAATGATATGCGATCAACGAATCGTTTTGCGACTCGGACTTTGATAAGTAAATACTATCACGAGCCAAACGGTTCGGACTATAAAGTTGCGTAAAGTAAATGACATTCAACGGATCAAACGATCCGGACCGTTAAATGACATTAAAAGTAAAGAAACGGGGTCGGAACGCCATTTTAACCCGAGATTACTTCTCTTACGGGAAGAGAAGAGGATCTTGGACTAAAACTTATCGAACCCCGTTGACGGTGACGTCTACATTTCAATGACTTTTGTCCGAAACGGTTGTAGCGACTGGCGCGTAAACCGAGACGAAATGAGTGTTTAGGAAGAGAGAGTGTTACTTATGGCTAGGGGTTGACTCTTTTGGCTCGGTTGACATATACAGGATACGGTTTAGTGTTTGGAAAGGTGTTTCGAGGTTTTTTGGTTCGTGTTTGGTTGAAATACGAGGTTTTCACGCAAATCGATACAAAACGGGGCTCGAGAGAGGGTGGAATGTGCTTATGCCGTGGCTATTTGTGAAAATGGATAATGTTTTTCTCTTTTCAAATGTTTGACAGCCCTCTGTATTTATAGGGTGAAAATGCAAAAGAGTTCGGACGGACTTTACCTGAATTTGGGGGGGTTTTGTGGTATTTTGGAAATTGGGAGGACTTGCTGGCAATTCTGTTTTGCCTGAAAAACAGTCCGGACGGACTGTGACAACATCTCAGGGGCATTTTGGTCTTTTCACTCTGAAATCTGATTGATGTTGACTAGAGGGTTGTGGCTGCATGCCACGTGCCCCTGTGACTCACCAAGGCATGGGTTTTCGTGCCATTATACCCGGTTTTGTCCGTTTTTTAAATAATTGTCCGAAAAATGTCCGGAACGCCCCCGAAAAGTGTCGAAAAGTGCATTTTTCGGAAAAAGCTGTACTTTTACGTGTGACAACGTGTGTTGAGTACGATTTGACATTGGGATGCACGGGGCAGTCCCGGGACGTCTCGTTGGCTTGAGTACGGGGAGTTTAACGGGTTCCGGTTAACCTGGAGCAGGCCAGTTAACGGATTCCGGTTAACTTTTAACGGATTTTGATGATCCGGATTTGGGTACTTACAGAAACACTAATTGATTTATTTTGATTACAAATCAAATATCAAAATCTCCATAGATTCATTCCATAACAACCATTGATTGTTGAAAAGAGTTTCAACAATAGAGGATCATCTAGAAATCCAACAAGATATAGATCTTGGTTCGTTCGCGTATGGATTACCAATAGAGGGTGATTGCTTTATCACCTAAAGCTTGAAGATCTACCATTGTTGATTCATCACCAAGGAAGAACAAGGAGAAGATCAAAGTTTCGTCAACGGTTCAAAGATTCGATTTTGAAGATTCGTTTTGAGCAACAAAATCGCTATTAAGGTACGTAAATCAAATTCATAAGTTTTAATCTATTCGTTTTAAACGGATTCAAAGCTAGGGTTTTTGTGTTATTTGATAAAGACTTTCGCTGCGCATGTAACCCCAAAACTCAACAGTGATATCAGAGCCGCGTTTTATCATGATTAGGTTAAAATTGGCATGCTAGATTTAATTTGATTAAATACTTTACATGCTATATGAAATAGATCTATAATTTTATGTGTGTTGTTTTGAGAAAACAATTATATGATATATAACATGATTATGATTAATAGTTGATTAATATGATTAATCTTCTACATGGGTATTGTTCTGTTTAATTTGATTAATTAAGATTAATAAATTCACAGATTTGAAACAAATTGTTTGTTTATGATATTTTGTGAAGTCCTGTGTTCATGATTATGTACACATAAGTTTCATGATACAACCATGCGATGTTAGTTACTATGTATAAAACCTTCTAAATGTTTAACTTTTTATGCCACTCCTTGATTAGAAAACTTGTGAAATTTTAGGGTATTTTGATATAGTTTCGACTCAGTTGGGTGCATCATTATATCTTAATTTGTGATCAATATGAGATAACGGTTGATGTAGTTTTGACTCAGTTAGGTGCATCGTTCCGTGTCTCATACGTTTGAAAGAGGTTTTAACTTAATTGGTGCTTTCAAATGAGATTTGACCCAAGACATAGATGAGATTAAAACATGTATTGACATATGATGTCTAGGAATCTCATAAAAAGATCTAAGAGTCATATATGATATGATTGATGTTAGCTTAATTTCGGACATTGACTCAGTTAAACCAAAATTAAGTGAAATATGGATCTTAGCCCATTATGATTATATGATACATGCTTGTATTTGAAGGTGTATAATTTAGTGGGAGTATTTATGAAATACATTATTTGATCTTAGATAGTAAATGTGTTGATACTTACATGTTTTATTGTTTGTATATCTTCTTGTAGTAATGGCAACTCACAATAATCAACCCATGTCACTGTGATCCGTCCTTGAGAAGGACAAGCTCGAAGAGAACGGTACAAACTATTCTGATTGGATCAGAAGCCTAAGAATTGTTCTTAGGCAAGAGAAGAAATTGTACGTTCTTGACGAACCCATTCCACCTCCACCTGCTGCCAATGCTGTAAGGGCAGATAAGGATGGACATAAGAAACATGTTGATGATTCTAATGATGTTGCATGCCTTATGCTTGCCACCATGTGTAAGGCTCTTCAGAAGGACCTTGAACACATGGAAGCTGCTTTTGATCTAGCTGAGCGCTTAAAGAATATGTTCCAAGTACAAGCTAGGCAAGAGAGGTATGATGTGGTGAAATCCCTGAATGCATACAAGATGCAAGAGGGGCAGTCGGTTGGTGCTCATGTCCTCTAGATGAAAGGACATATTGAGCTTCTAGAAAGGCTTGGAAATCCTATGAGTTTGGAACTCGCTACGGATATGATATTGAATTCATTGCCTGAAAGTTATGGTCATTTCATTATGCACTATCACATGAGTGGCATGGATAAGAATCTGTCAGAATTGCATGCGATACTTAAGACTGCAGAGAAAAATATCAAGAAGCCTGGTACGGAAAATGTGTTAATGGTTAACAAGGGAAAAGGGTTCAAAATTAAAGGAAGGCAAAGGTAAAGCAATTGTTGCTAAACATAAGGCAAAAGATGCCAATGCCGGAGAGGCAACACCCAAAGTGTCTCAAAAGGATGCGATTTGCTATCATTGCCAAGAAGTTGGTCATTGTAAGCATAATTGCAAGGCTTATAAGGAAGTCCTAAAGGAGAAGAAGGGCAATATGATTGCTACTGATTCAGGTATCTATGAGATAGATATTTTCCTTTCTATTTCTAGTTCATGGGTATTAGATACCGGATGTGAATCTCACATTTGTTTAAATGTGCAGGGACTAAGGAATAGAAAGCTACTCAAAGAAGGTGAAGTGGACCTATGTGTGGGGAATGGAGCAAGAGTTGTTGCATTAGCCGTAGGAACATATGATGTAACTTTACCTAGCGGACTAGTACTTATTTTGAACAATTGTTATTACGTTTCGAATTTGAGTAGGAATATTATTTCTGTTTCTTGTTTAGATAATGAAGGATTTAGTTTTCTTATTGAGAATAAGAAATTTTCTATTTATTTAAATGATATGCTCTATTGTATTGCAAATTCATTTAATGACCTTTTTGTTCTTGATGTTGAGAAACAAAATGATGTTGAAAATATTTATCATGTAAATAAGAAATCTAAACTGAATAATGTGAACAACACGTTCATGTGGGATTGCCGGCTTGGTCATATAAATGAGAAACGCATATCTAAACTCCATAAAGATGGACTTTTAGACTCACATGATTATGAATCATATGAGGTATGCGAATCTTGTTTATTGGAAAAAATGACCAAACCACCCTACACTAAGAGTAGTGATAGGGCTAGTGACTTATTGGCCCTAATGCATACCGATGTGTGTGGACCAATGAGTACCATTGCTAGGGAAGGATTTCGGTATTTCATCACATTCACTGATGACTTATCTAGATATGGCTGTCTATCTGATGAAGTCCAAAAGTGAATCGTTTGAGATGTTTAGAACATTTCAAAATGAAGTATAAAATCAACATGGCAAAACTATTAAAGCACTTCGATCCGATCGTGGTGGATAATATTTAAGCCAAGAGTTTGACAATCATCTCAAAAATTGTGGAATTGTTTCAGAGTTGACTCCACCCGGAACACCACAATGGAATGGTGTGATCGAGAGGAGGAATAGAACCTTGTTAGACATGGTTCGCTCGATGATGAGTCAAGTTGACCTTCCTGTTTCCTTTTGGGGACATGCATTAGAGACTGCTGCGTTCACACTGAACAGAGTCCCTACTAAATCGGCTTCTAAGACCCCACATGAGATATGGCATGGAAGAAAACCTAGCGACGGATAATTTCGTCGCTGTTGTTTTAAAATCCGTCGGTAATTTCGTAAAATAATCGACCAATTCAAAGCATATGCCGACGGATTAGAGACGGGTTTTCTGTGTTTATTTAAATGGTCATTTTAGTTTTAGACCATTTTAGTGACGAATTATCGACAGATCATTCCGTCGTTATATTTATTAAAAAATTTAATATTTATTTGTTTTTTTATATGCCAAATTATTGAGGGCTTTCTCGACGAATATTTTCGTCGCTAAATTGGCATTTTATATTAAAAAATTACATATATATTTAAAAATATATATTTAAAAATATATATTAATAAATATTTTATATATATTTATATATATCCTAAATATTTTTTATCAAAAATAAATTATAATGTCAATCAATTTTAATCAGTCCCTTAGCTTTTCTTATTCTCAAACCAGTCCCTTAAGATTTATTAATCTTAAATCAGTTCTTGATATTTCACAATTACACTTTGCTCCCCTAAACTTCTTTTATACTCAAATCAGTCCTTACATATCCTTTCATTTCAACTTTAATACCTTAACTTCAAAAAATTCAGATCGGGTCCTCACAAACTTCCACCACCAATAACCACCGTCAAAATCAATAATATGCTACAAATCAGATCTGAATTCAAAGAAAAATTCAGATTATTATCACATGCAAGCAAAAAAAATCAGATTATTATAACATATGAGACGAAGAAAATGGAGAAAGAGAGAGAGTGTCAATGTGACGTGCATGTTGTAATCAAATCCTTTCCTTTTCTTCAAATCCCATTTCTTCAAATCTCCATCCTTCTATTCTCCGGAGTCACCCATGTCCGACACCACAACCATTGACAACAACCACACCCATCTTTAGATCTGAGTTTCTCAATAAGGCGGGGGAAAAAATAAGGAGAAGAAGGAGGGGGAGGAGAGAGGGAAGATATCGACGAGTGGGCATAGTGGTGAGGATTGGGGTGGGTGGAGGCATTTGGGGAGTTAGAGAGTTTTCAAAGAGAAGGAGAGAGGGTTCGAGAATGAAGAAAGAGAAAGAGAGAGAGAGAGGGGGTTTGGTTGGTTTAAGTGTGTGGACCATTGATTTTCATCAAATATCATGCATTTAACGCCCAAGATTGCTTTTTCTCATAATCCATGTGAACATTTGAGTTCCAATCACCCAATGCCTCCTCATATGGTTTCATTTGATTTACACCAAAAGTCTATATAAACTACTCCATGATATCAAGAATAAATAATAATATCTAATATTAATTGTTGACAAATAATTTTTATTATCATTATTGATAATTATATTAATTAAATATTATAATCATAATACTTATTAATAATAAGAATAATTGAATATTATAATAATAATATATACATTAAAAAAATACTATACTCGTATCCTACGCCCACTTATATACTTTCATTTCTTTATAAATTCTTAACTGTTTTATATAAATTTTTGTAAAATATTTCACTACTAACCAACATCTCATATATTTTTTTCTGGATAAAGAAAATTAATTGAGATGTTGGTTAGTAGTGAATTTTTTTAGAAAAAGTTATATAATAATATTTAATAATAATAATAGTAATAATCATTATTAATAAAACAAGTAAATATCAAGAAGAAGAATATTTACTAATATTATTTATAATATAGAAAAAATACTTTAAACAACAAAATAAATTAAACTTCTAAGAAATATTAATATACCTAAGCCTTGAATTCCACTCTAAATCCTAAAACAATAATGCTTAAAAATATAATTTATTGATAATAATAATTTAATAATTAAAACTTCTAAGAAATATTAATATACCTAAGTAAATTGAAAAAAAATGCTAATAAAAGATTAAATAAAAGAATTTTTAATATACCCAATCCCTTAACACATATCGTTGGTGTAATGCCATTGGCGTTTAGTTATGTTTAACTTATAACTTAATATCGTTATGTAATCGTTTTTACCGTTTATTATGGAGCATGTTTATTTGGTTTATTATATGTTTTTGCATGTTTATTATAATAACCCGCGTCCCTAGTTATTGTGAATAACTAGTGTGAGTTCGTAATGGATAATCATAGAGATGATTATATGCATGTGATGCAAATTCCACTTATGGGTACTTGTTAGAGAACAAGGTACTGGACATGACCTACCTATGGTCATATATGTCATGATTAAATCTCATGATAGTCGTGTCATTAGAATCCTTTGTGCCTGAGATTATCATCGTCTTCCGCATGATGAATGCTGTGTTTCATGTAGTCTAACACTATCTTTAATAGGATATAAATAAGGGCTATGTTGGCACGATTGGATTCATGTAGGGAAGAATGATAAGTCAAGATGGGATTTGCCCCTCTCGTTGAGAGAGGGATGTTTGCTTGGGCCCCTCAATGAATGTTATTGATGAAATGTGTGGCCACACTCAAGAGATTTGATAGAGATCAAATCCACTTGGATTATCAGCATATTCAGAATCGATAAAGCATTGAACAATATGAGTTGATGTAGACCATGACTCATGTTCAATATGACATCGTGTGACAAAGGGATTGTGACATTGATCTATCAAGGAATCAAGATTTGATGTTATATTTAATTGGGTGGACATAATGACTTGCTAGAGATCACTTGTGTCTTGTGAGGTTGATGTTTCAACTCACTACCAACATAAAATATAATTCCTAAAGGGTCACACACAAAGAACGGATTGAAAAGTGACTCAAATGTGAAATTTGGGGTCACGGGACGACTCGTCCCCAAATGCACTAACTATTCCCCATAAAGGGGATGAGTGTATCAGGATGCTGGCAATAGGGGATGACTCGTCCCGACTGTGCTGGAAGGTCGTTTTTGACTTGGAAAATTAGGGTTTCTTCCTAAAGTTAGGAATATTTATAAAGTATAAATAGACCCTTTGTCCTTGGTCAAAACACACGAAAATTAGGGTTTGAGAAACACTAATTGATTGATTTTGATTACGAATCAAATATCAAAAACTCCATAGATTCATTCCATAACAGCCATTGATTGTTGAAAAGAGTTTCAACAATAGAGGATCATCTAGAAATCCAACAAGATATAGATCTTGGTTCGTTCGCGTGTGGATTACCAATAGATGGTGATTGCTTTATCACCAAAGCTTGAAGATCTACCATTGTTGGTTCATCACCAAGGAAGAACAAGGAGAAGATCAAAGTTTCGTCAACGGTTGAAAGATTCGATTTTGATGATTCGTTTTGAGCGACAAAATCGCTATTAAGGTATGAAAATCTATTTCATAAGTTTTAATCTATCGTGTTAAACGGATTCAAGGCTAGGGTTTTTGTGTTATTTGATAAAGACTTCCGCTGCATTTGTAACCCCAAAACCCAACACATATATCATATACCCATACACCAAACACCCATACCCTATACGCTAAACCATAACTCATATCCTATACCATATACCTCATACACCAGACACCCATACTTTATACCCTAAATCATATACTCTGTATCATATACACATACCATATACTCTAAATCATAACTCATATATATATATACCCTAAACCTTCACATATACCCTAAAACATAACTCATACCCTATATTCTAAACCATAACTTCTTTCATATACATTCATTTCTTTAAAAATTCTTAACTTTTTGTAAAAAAAAATCACTACTAAATAACATCTCAAATAGTTTTATTTATCAAAAAAAAAAAATTAAAAAAATTAAAAAAGTTAATTGCTATTGTTCGTCCCTCTTTTATCTATTATTAATTTAATTTCTTTAAAAATTCTTAACTTTTTTTATATAACTTTTTGTAAAAAATTCACTACTAACTAATATCTCAAAAAGTTTTATTTATCCAAAAAAAATTAAAAGAAAATTAAACAAAGTATATATGCTATTGTCCGTCCCTCTTCCATTATATACTTTCATTTCTTTAAAAATTCTTAACTTTTTTTCTATAACACTTTGTAAAATATTTCACTACTAACTAACATCTCAAATACTTTTATTTATCCAAAAAAAAATTAAAAAAGTATATGCTATTGTCCATCCCTTTATTTTCTATTATATACATTCATTTCTTTAAAAACTCTTAACTTTTTATATATAAATTTTTGTAAAAAAAATTCACTACTAACAAACATCTCAAATAGTTTTATTTATCCAAAAAATATTAAAAAAAATTAAAAACTAAATGCTATTGTTCGTCCCTCTTTTATTTATTATATACTTTCATTTCTTTAAAAATTCTTAATTTTTTTTTATATATTTTTTTGTAAAAAAATTCACTACTAACTAACATCTCAAATAGTTTTATTTATCCAAAAAAATTAAAAAAATATATATGCTATTCTCCGTCCCTCTTCTATTATATACTTTCATTTTTTAAAAAATTCTTAACTTTTTTTATATAACTTTTTGTAAAAAATTTCACTACTAACTAACATCTCAAATAGTTTTATTCATCCAAAAAAAATATAAAAAAAAATAAAAAAGTATATATGCTACTGCCCGTCCCTCTTCTGTTATATAATTTTATTTTTTAAAAATTCTTAACTTTTTATATAACTTTTTGTAAAATAATTCACTACTAACCAACATCTCAAATAGTTTTCTTTATAAAAAAACAAAATATAAAAAAATTAAAAAAGTATATATGCTATTGTCCGTCCCTCTTCTATTATATACTTTCATTTCTTTAAAAATTCTTAACTTTTTTTATATAACTTTTTGTAAAAAAATTCACTACCAACTAAAATCTCAAATAGTTTTATTTATCCAAAAAAATTAAAAATATATATATGCTATTGTCCGTCCTTCTTATATTATATAATTTTATTTCTTTAAAAATTCTTAATTTTTTATATATTTATTTGAAAAAAATTTCACCACTAACTAACATCTCAAATAGTTTTCTTTATCCAAAAAAAAAATATAAAAAAAAAATAAAAAAAGTATATATGCTATTGTCCGTCCATCTTCTATTATATACATTTATTTTTTTAAATTCTTAACTTTTTTATATAACTTTTTATAAAAATAATTCACAACTAACCAATATCTCAAATAGTTTTATTTATCCAAAAAAAATATAAAAAATTAAAAAAGTATATATATGCTATTGTCCATCCCTCTTCTATTATATATTTTTATTTTTTAAAAATTCTTAAATTTTTTATATAACTTTTTGTTAAAAAATTCACTACTAACCAACATCTCAAATAGTTTAATTTATCCAAAAAATTATAAAAAAAATTAAAAAAGCATATATGCTATTGTCTGTCCCTCTTCTATTATATACTTTTATTTTTTTTAATTCTTAACTTTTTTTATATAATTTTTTGTAAAAAATTTCACTACTAACCATCATCTAAAATAGTTTTCTTTATCAAAAACAAAAAATAATATAAAAAATTAAAAATATATATATATATGCTATTGTTCGTTCTTCTTCTATTATATACTTTAATTTTTTTAAATTCTTAACTTTTTTATATAATTTTTGGTAAAAAAATTCACTACTAACCAACATCTCAAATAGTTTTATTTATCCTTAAAAAAATATAAAAAAAATAAAAAAGTATATATAACATCTCAAATAGTTTTATTTATCCAAAAAAATTTAAAAAAATTAAAAATATATATGTTATTGCCGTCCCTCTTCTATTATATACTTTTATTTTTTCAAAATTTTTAACTCTTTTTATATAACTTTTTGTAAAAAATTTCCATACAAACTAACATCTCAAATAGTTTTATTTATCCAAAAAAAATATAAAAGAATTAAAAAATTATATATGCTAATGTCCGTCCCTCTTCTATTATATACTTTCATTTCTTTAAAAATTATTAACTTTTTTATATAACTTTTTGTAAAAAAAAATAACTACTAACTAACATCTTAAATAGTTTTATTTATCCAAAAAAAAAAATTAAAAAAGTATATATGCTATTGTCCGTCCCTCTTCTATTATATATTTTTATTTCTTTTAAAATTCTTAACTTCTTTATATAACTTTTTGTAAAAAAAAAAATTCACTACTAACTAACATCTCAAATAGTTTTATTTATTCAAAAAAAATATATATGCTATTGTCCGTCCCTCTTCTATTATATACTTTCATTTTTTAAAAATTCTTCACTTTTTATATAACTTTTTGTAAAAAAATTCACTACTAACTATAACATCTCAAATAGTTTTATTTATCCAAAAAAAATATAAAAAATTAAAAAAGTATATATGCTATTGTCCGTCCATCTTCTATTATATACTTTTATTTTTAAAAAATTCTTAACTTTTTTTATATAAATTTTGTAAAAAAATTCACTACTAACCAACATCTCAAATAGTTTTATTTATCAAAAAAATTAAAAAAGTATATATGCTATTGTCTGTCCCTCTTCTATTATATACTTTTATTTTTTTTTAAATTCTTAAATTTTTTATATAACTTTTTGTAAAAAAATTCATTACTAACCAACATCTAAAATAATTTTCTTTATCAAAAAAAAAATATAATAAAATTAAAAAAATATATATGTTATTGTCACTCCCTCTTCTATTATATACTTTTACTTTTTAAAAATTCTTAACTTTTTTTATATAACTTTTTTTAATAAAATTCACTACTAACAAACATCTCAAATAGTTTTATTTATCCAAAAAAAAATATAAAAAAATTATACTCCCTCTGCCCCGTCCCAAGCTTCACCCTTTACCCAAATGGGTGTCCTGGTAGAAGTTTCACCATTCCTAAAATGAAAAATATTTATTAATATTCTATTATGCATACCCCAATTCTCATACTCACATTCTTAAATTGTGAGGCCCACTTGTCATATTCACTAACTTTTTCCCCTCACATATTTAAATTGTGAGTTTTACTTGTCATATCCACTCACTTATTCTCTCTCACAATCATTTTTCACTCAACACTTTTCTTAAATTTTGTGTCACTCCCAAAATGGTGAAGCTTGGGCCGGGACGGAGGGAGTATATACTATTGTCCATCCCTCTTCTATTATATACTTTCATTTCTTTAAAAATTCTTCACTTTTTTATATAACTTTTTGTAAAAAATTTCACTACTAACTAGCATCTCAAATAGTTTTATTTATCCAAAAAAAAATTTTAAAATTATATATGCTATTGTCCGTCCATCTTCTATTATATACTTTTATTTTTTAAAATTCTTAACTTTTTTATATAACTTTTTGTAAAAAATTTCACTACTAACCAACATCTCAAATATTTTTATTTATCCAAAAAAAATTAAAAAAATTAAAAAAGTATATATGCTATTGTCTGTCCCTCTTCTATTATTTACTTTTATTTTTTTAAAATTCTTAACTTTTTATATATAACTTTTTGTGAAAAATTTCACTATTAACCAACATCTAAAATAGTTTTCTTTATTAAAAAAATATAAAAAAATAAAAAAAAATTTAAAAAGTATATATGCTATTGTACGTCCCTCTTCTATTATATACTTTTAATTTTTAAAAATGATTAATTTTTTTTATATAACTTTTTGTAAAAAAATTCACTACTAACCAACATCTCAAATTGTTTTATTTATCCAAAAAAAATATAAAAAATTAAAAAATTATATATGCTATTGTCCGTCCCTCTTCTATTATATATTTTCATTTCTTTAGTAATTCTTAACTTTTTTATATAAATTTTTGTAAAAAAATTCACTACTAACTAAAATCTCAAATAGTTTTATTTATCCAAAAAAATTAAAAAAGTATATATGTTATTGTCCGTCCCTCTTCTATTATATACTTTTATTTTTTTTTAATTCTTAACTTTTTTTATATAACTTTTTGTAAAAAATTTCACTACAGTAACTCGTATTACCCCGCTCGAATATTCGACGCGTAAGAATCATTAAAAGTTATAGTCTTATCCTTGTCCTTTCGGGATGTCACTAATATGAATGGACTTGGGGTTTGTTCCCGCACAGTGACGCTACAAGTCTTTTAACAATTAGGTGGTCTCATTGAATCTAGTTATTGGGATCTCCAGTCATCTAGATTGAGTTTTTCACTATGTTTAACTTTTAAAATGCTTAAGTCTCATTCCCATCCAAATTTACAACTAACTTTCGATTTAACCCTTTGGGTAACGGATCCGTTTATCATTTTACTTTAAATAGTCAAATTAGTTGAGAGTAGTTGTCTAATGGTATTATGTCCTAGATATATATGTATAGACTACCATTACAAACATTGCTATATGTCTTTTCAATCATAAATTGACTTTAACAATATACTATATTGCTAACACAAGTTTTATCCATTTAATAACTGATAACTCAAATTCATTTAAATCTCAGCTATTCCATATTGATCCTTTCAAAATTTCAAGAATATCCACCTAATGACATGTTTAACATCGAGTACATTAGTTTTCCTTGAATTTTAATCAACGAATCTAATTGACTAGAATTTTCCTTATCTAACATATCGTTTTTGAATTTAATTAACAAAGTGATGTAGTCACTCTTTTTTAAATTCACACAATCAAACCTTTTATATCATTATCTTTGTACTTGTCTCAAGTAATACAATAACTTTACAAACTAGCATAATTTCTTCTAGGTTTCATTTATTGAAACGTTTCAACACTTTGATCTATTTCATTCAAAGTATCATTTATTCATTTTCATGAATTTGACAGCAATACTTGATTTTCATTAACTTTGTTTATATATATTCAAAGTTATTGAATCATACATAACAAACCAATTTACACAATTGCTCGAAATAATTGGAACAACCACATTCCATTTGAGATTTGTCTACACACTAAGATCATTTACCAAACGTTGACTTTATTTTACATCAATTATAATTTTGTTGTTGCAAATATAACTATATAACTTAATTAGAGAATTCACTACAAGAATAAATTGTTAATTCAATACGAGAATTAACAAAATATATTTTTTATAACCAACCATATAATAAACCTCTAAATTTCTTAACAGAATTATAATTGGAAGTTAATTATTTCAAAACTTTAAAGGTTTCATTTTGGGGTACCTCTAAATTAGAGAAGACAAAAACTTGGGTGAGAACATGAAAACCCGTCTCACCCATGAGACGGGTCGGATCTTGACCCATCACCCGCCCAACAAAGCCAACCCGTGCCTCCGCCCAAGCTTTTTGCATATGGGCGGTCTCCCAAGCTGGAATGGGCGGTCGCCCAAGCCCACATTTGCCTTAAGCCCAATCCTTCAGCCAACATAAAGTAATAGTTTGTATACATTAAAGTAATAGTTTGTATACATTAAAGTAATACATATATACAGAAAAGTAATAATGTTTTTTCCTATGTTTTCTTCGTTTGGCAAAAGTAATACTTATTATAACTAAAATGTAACAAACGTGTTATTTATATATAATAGTATTTGTACATAATTGTAACACATATGTATAGGTATATATGTTTTCATGTAAAAGTATTACATTATCTATAGAAATATGTTACAATTTCATCTATCAAAGTGTTACATTTACTTGTATAAACTATTACATTCATATAAATGAGTTAGGGAAAAACTATTACTTAAAGTAATACATAGAAAACTTAGGAAAAAACACTATTACTTTTCTGTATATATGTATTACTTTAATGTATACAAACTATTACTTTAATGTATACAAACTATTACTTTAAGAGATGGTAACTATTACTTTTTCTCAGAAAAAAAAAAAAAATTAAAAAAAAAAAAAAAAAAAAAAAATAAAAAATTGGCCTATAAAAGGCTGCCACGTGGCGGGTCATGACCCATGAGTCATGGGTCGACCCGTCTCACCCATGAGACGGATCATACCCGTCTCACAGGAGACCAGCTCATTAGAGAAAGTCAAATTCTCATTTACGTAATACACAATTTCTTTTAGAAGTCCTTCTTCTAAATATTTTGTGTCATTTTTCATCGTCAACAATAATAAAATTTAACCACTTCCTTCAAGAAGTCTTATTATTTTTTATCTTTATAACATTAGTCACATATTACACTAATAGGGTTTAACAACTTATTCCAAGGACCCATATAGTTTTAGTCCTTATGACATTTGTCAATGTTCAAAATAATATAATTGAACAACTTTTTTTGAATAATCTCTATTGTTTTTATCTTTGTGGCTTTTATCACTATTGACAATAATATAATTTAACAACTCATTTCAATAAGCCTTATCATTTTGTCAATACATAATTTATAAAATGCAACATTAAATACTACATCTTTTATCGTTCATCTTCTCAACTTAATTCCAACAAACTATTCAATTTTTCTCATTATAATTCTTGTGAATCATAAGAACGTTAAAGAGTACATACACTACTAGAAACAGGCCTTTTACAGACGGAAATTTCCGTCGGTAATTCTACATTTCCGACGGTAAATGGATATTACCGACGGAATTCGTCCGTCGGGTTCCGTCGGAAATAATTGGTTGGTAATACCGACGGACTAATTCCGCCGAAAATACCGGCGGATTGTCCGCCGGAAAATCTGAAATTCCGTCGGGAACCGTCCGTCGGAAATGAGTAATGCCGGTCGGTTAACCGGAGCAATTGCCGGAGATTACCGATGGAAATATCCGTCGGTAAATAAACTCATTACCGACGGTTATAACCGTCGGAATCCATAAAATTTACCGTCGGATATGTCCGTCGGAAATCTAAACCATAAACCGACGGATATATCCGTCGGTAATGAGTTTTATTTTTTTAATTTTTATTATTTTCCGACGGATATTTCCGCCGGAAATTAGTATTATTTATTTTTTTTTATTAATTTACCGACGGAAATTTCCGTCGGTAATCTGGCCAAATTTAAAAAAAAAATCTGTTTTATTATTAAACCACCTGTAAACCTGTCAAACCTGTTTTAAACAAATCCCAACAACAAACAAACTACAAACAAACTACAAACAAAGGGAAAAAGGGTAATGGGAAAGGGATAAACCTGTCAAACCTGTTTTAAACAAATCCCATTATAAAAGAAACACAAAGAAACTACAAACAAAGGGAAAGGGGTAATGGGAAAGGGATAAGGGGTAATGGGAAAGGGATAAGGGGTAATGGGAAAGGGAAAAGGGAAAAGGGGAAGGGGAAGGGGAAAGGGGAAAAGGGGAAAAGAAAATTGTTTCGCTTGGGGAAAAGGGAAGGGAAAGGGAAAGGGAAAGGGAAACAAAATATATTTGTTTACATTACATGCCAGCCAAATAAAATGAATGTCAATCAACCACGACCCCGACCACGAGCGCTGCCGCTACCGCTACCGCTACCACCACCACTACCACCGCCACTTCGCCTAAGGTATTGACCAACTGACTCATCAGAAACATCACCGCTATTACGTGGCTGTGGCTGTGGCTGTGATTGCAAATTCATGGTAGCCAAGTATTGTTGCATGCGCTGCTCAAGCTGTTGCTCCACTAGCCTCTGCACTGAGGTGAAACACAGGTGCATGCGGGTGCGCACATGGGCCTCCACTGCGCCTCCACCCGCGCATCCACACAGGCTGCACACGGCTCTGGATCGGCTCCACTCGCCTCTCAACCTCTCTGTTGACCCGATCATCAAACGCTTCTTGATCCACATGATGACTGCCGCCGGAGGAAGAAGATGAAAAGTATTGCGTAGTAGGGCTGCGGAATGGCATGTTAAAATACCCCGCACCATGTCCTCCGAATCCAGGCAAGCGGTCTCCCTTAGGTTGCTTGTCTCGGAGGACAATGGCCGCCCAAAGCTTTTCACGAAAGGCGGGCCGCTCGGTGCTCTCAGGAGCCAAACTTCCTTCTTCAATAGCCTCCTCACGAGCCCGCCTATCATACTCTTCCTGAAAAAAAAAAATACATTATACACTATGGTAGAAAATAATATTTATTTAACTAAATAATTTATAATTTACTAATAGAAAATATATAATTTACTAATAGAAAATACTATTAACACTTACATAAAGTGCAGTAATAAGGGTTGACCCATTGTGGCCCTGAGCCATCAGCAGCCTCCGTAGTATGTGTAGCCAGAAAAACAGCAGCACCATCAGCCTCATCATCTCCGTGTTTCAAACGCTTAACATATAAAAAAATTAAAACTTTAAAAAGTAGATCAAATAATAACAATATATGAATCAAATAGAGTATTGCTTAATTTACAAACGGATAATAAATGAAGTTTACCATTACGGACCAACTCTCGCGAAGTTAATTGATCCTCCGGTGTGCACACTCCCCGCCCCTCTTGTGAGTTCCTATTCTTCTTTGCAATTTCTGAACTTTTTGAAATTTCTCACTTTGTTCCAATAGGCTTCCCTCTTGCTCCCACGCACTAGTAGAGAAATTAGGCTGGAGGCAAACCATCATTCGGCCACTTTCTTTTCATGTCGTACACTTTCCCCAGCCTACCGCTTAGCAACCAATTTCTTGAAAGCCGCCTCGATTTGAACGTCGGTACACCCAGGGCATGAATAGAAGTGCTACAAAAATAGTAAAAGTAGTTAAATAAACAAGGGAATAGTTTACAAACTTTACAAAGGAAAGAGAATTAAGTAATTTTACACAGCAGGCTATACCGGATAGCGTACACCTCTTTTGATATTGACTTTGGGGTGGGATAAAATTCCTCAAAATTATACCCCATTTGAATAAATCCCCCAAACCATCTAGCGGGATCTTGACAACCACCATGTATAAACCTATAAGATATTAATTGAAAAACAATATATCAATATATATACAAATAAAAAGACAATAATAAAATGTAAACATTATATATATGACATTTACAATTAAATAATACTTACGGCCCTTTGGGAGAGATAGATATTTCCATTTTTCCATCCTCATTAATAATTGCGTCCAAGTGAACCCGTCCGGATGGTTCACTAACCGGAACACTAGAGCTTACATTACCTTGACTACTCAAATCATCATCACTACGTCCTGAACCAGACGTAGAGCCCCTCCCTCCCGTCCTTGGAGAAACAAGACGATGGACAAAACCCGCAACCTTGCCTCTCTTTGAACGATTTCCACCTCGACCCGACATATCTAAACTAGTATATTATATATACAAATAAAAATAATATATCAATATATATATAAATAAAAAGACACTTCATTTAGTTTTATTGATATAAAAGACGAACCCTAATTCACACCGGCTTCTGGAACATCAGAATTTTCAACACAAATTGGTCTCGGTAGTCGGTTTAGGTGGATGTGAATAATTTTAAATATTAATATTTAATTCTTTCTTGTTAAGTATATCATTCTCTAGGGTGAAAGGACAATTCATGTCCATTAGGTTTAGAATTGGGGTCGGCTTCTATCCCATCCTGAAATACACGTATGAATTGCAAATATCACTCTGTCTACTTGCTTTATAATCGAAAATCAAGCAATTTTAATAGACAATAATGATATTTACAAATCATATAATCGTGCATAATTTTTATTCATTACCATAACATGCATAATTTTGATCAATAAACAAGATGAGAGTCGTTATCATCCACAACAATCAAAACCCTATCACAGCTTAGATCAAGAAAGACGAAGCAAACAAGTTCTCATTTGTTTGAGCAAAGGATTTTACATTTTAATATAGGTTTTTTCAGTTTCACTGTCCTCCTCTCTAAGGATCTCAAACATCACAGCCATGTTCTTGTGAGTGACTGTTTTACTCTTCACTGGTGGTATACGGTCACAAGTAAAAACAAGGTAACAGTATAACACCAGTGAAGAGAAAACAGAGCTTCCCTCCAATTTTTTCAATCTCCACCTTCCATTTACCCAAGATCCTGATTGCGAAATCTTCCTCATGAGCTTGAAAGCTGGCGGTGTTGCCCTCAATCTCACGGTTGCTTTGCATGTTTTGCGAAGCAACCATGAGATTGAGAGGAACACCGCCAGCTTTCATGCTCATGAGGAAGATTCTTCAATCAGGATCTTGGGTAAATGGAAGGTGGAGATTAAAAAAATTGGAGGAAAGTTCTGTTTTCTCTTCACTGGTGTTATACTGTTACCTTGTTTTTACTTGTGACCGTATGCCACCGATGAGAAAAGCGGACACCGACAAGAACATGGCCGTGATGTTTCCAGTCCTTGAGAGAAGAGGACAGTGAAACTGGAAAAACTCTTATTAAACAGAAAATTATTTGCTCAAACAGTGGAGAACTTATTTGCTCTATCTTTTTTTATCAAAGATGGACGAATTTTGATAGCTGTGTGTGAGAAAGGCTCTCATCTTATTTATATATATACATATATGTATATATATTATATTTATTATTATTATTATTATTATTATTATTATTTATTATTATTATTATTATTATTTTATTATTATTTATTTTATTTATTTATTTATTATATTTTTTATTTTATTTTTTATTTATTATTATTATATTTTTTATTATTATTATTATTATTTATTATTATTATTATTATTTTATTATTATTTATTTTATTTTTTATTTATTTTGTTTTTTTTATACTGTTCAGTCCCGATTTTTTTTTTAAAATATTCCATTTTAAACCCATATTTACCTAAATGACTCAAGGGAAAATTTATGTACCAAAATGACCATTTTTTAAGAAATCGGCATTGGTAGTACCGTTTTTGGCTTAAAGTCGGCACTACCAATGCCGATTTTGGTCAGTCAAAAGTCAGCCATTGGAGGAGGATTAATTGGGAGGATTAAATGGGAGGTTAAATTGCCTTAATTACGAAGTTTTTAATTTTAAGTAAAGTCGGCATTGATAATACCGACTTCATTTAGGGTTACAGTGAAGTCGGCATTACCAATGCCGTTTAAAAAAAGTGGGGTGAAGTCGGTATTGGTAGTGCCGACTTCAGCACTAAAGAATTCCATGCGTGCGGATCCCTTCCCCTTCCCTTCATCCCTTCATTCCCATCTTCTCTTCTCTTCTCTCATCTTCTCTCTATCACTCAGCCATAGCCATTGACACCAACCAAGATCTCATCAAGCCAACCAAGAATAACATTCAAAATCCTAAAAACGTTATTCATACTCACGTTTAAAATCTAAGGTTAGTATTTTGTTGATTTTTATTTCTATAATTTGCGTTTTCATTATATTTATTTCTATAATTTGTGTTAATTTTTGTTGAGTTTCCTACATACATGTTAGGTTATTTATTAAGATTTAATTAAACTTGATTTTTAATTTATTCGAATTTTGTTAGAAATTTAACGAAAATGTTAAGTTTATGTCGAAACTTAAGCGTATTGTCAAAAATTTAACGAGTTTTTCGTTGTTCGGTTAAATATTTAACGAGAATGGGCTTTTTCTTGAATTATAGTTTAATAATTAACGGTTGTGTCTTTTTATCAAAAAAATGCCATCTTACGTTAAAAACTTAACTAAACCGTCGAGAAAATTATCCTTTTCGGTTAAATATTTAACGGGCCGGCCTTTTTTCACTTGAATTTTAGTTTAATAGTTTTGTTGTTTGTTTCGAGATGGACCAAACCCGAAGCATTTGTTGATCCGGGGCCGCTAGACCCTCAGTATTAAGATTACAAGATAAACACCGTTCAAATTTTATTTGGGCTAGACGAGGAAGTTGAGACTATTAGATTTAGGCGCGGTCAGGAACTTCCTACAAACTTGGATGTTAGGATACGAGCAAACTTTTAGAAGTAGGATTCTACGGTGTTTATAAGTTAGGTCATTTCAAATATGACTGGCATTTGATAGCGGCTTTAGTTGAGAGATGGCGTCCGAGAGACGCACACATTCCATTTGCCGGTTGGGGAGATGACCATCACCCTTCGGGATGTTGGCTTTTTATGTGGCCTTCCTATAGACGGGGAGCACGTGATTCATAGCCAGAACCAATATGCATAGGTTGGAATGGTGCCAATTATGTCGGGAGTTACTTGGGATTCGACCACTTGAATCGAGACTTGAAGGGTGGTAGATTGTCTATTAAGTGGATTATAGACCAACCGGCTCGGTGGGAGGATCTTCCTGGAAATGCGCATGCCGAATTGATTAATCGGTATACTCGGGCCTATATTTTGATATCCATAGGGTCATTATTGATGCGGGACACGAGTAATATCTTGGTGAAAGCTGATGTACCTCCCTGCAGCTTAGGAACGTTGACGCGATTGGGAACTACGGTTGGGGTAGTGCTACGTTAGCGTTTTATATCGGGAGTTGTGTGTGGCGACAAAGCCCGATGCGAAATGTTGTGGTGGATTCTTAACAATTGTGCGGGTATGTCAATTATATTTGCTTATATTATTCTATTGAAGAAAATATGTTTGTGTACGTGACACTAAATATTTTTCTTTATGTTTTTTTTTAGCTTTGGGCTTGGGAACGGTTGTTGTGTCTACGACCCGTAAGGACACGTGGAGATGTCATTCTTCGAGGATGCATTGCGCCATATGGTTGCGGGTATTTTAAAATAAATTCATTTTAAAATCACATAATATTTTATGTACTTGATTTTGATTATTACACATTAATTTGTATGTGAAATTGCTCCATATGTAGGTGGCAAGGTCCCTTATCACATACGCATCTTACCGGCCACAACTTGCGTGGATATCGAGATCGGCTAGCGTATTTGATCGAGGATCGGGTTGAGTGGCAGTAGGTACTTTAGTGTCCGGGGTCCAAGATATTGCTTCCAGGACGACATATATGGAGAGCGAAGGTGCCCTCATTTGCTTTGATAGGGTTGAGTGGCACCTTCCTGATCGAGTAATGAGGCAGGTTCGGGATGTTACAGGTATCCACGACCCACATGACACGAGTGATTACTGCATGGACTTGACCGACGAGGTCGAACGAGAGTTAATTGGCTCAATTTCCACATATCTTACATAGGAATGTGGAATCAACGGGCTAATTTGGTGGTGGATGGGCAATACGGTATCGAGGATGTAGATTTAGCACATCCCTATATGTTATGGTACTCTCGAATCACACGGTTATTGATCCGTAATCCAAATGATGTGGAGGACGAGGGGTACGGGCGCATGCTAGTCGTTATGAGGGTTTGGTAAGTTAAATAGTACATATTTACTTTAGTTCATTTTTTTTTTTACCATTTTATCTTATCGTTATCATTTATTCCTTCTTTATTATTTTCAACAGATTCAAAACCTTCAGCGCGCATACATATCCAACGAGAATGCCATACTTGAGGTTGAGGATACGCCTTACGCTCCACAACACCTATATGTTACCCGTGGTGTCATCAGACAATCGTTATCGTCTATTAGACAGCTGAGACGACTGGATGCCCTCCAAACTCCCCCACCACCAGTAGATCGTGTTGTAGGGGTGCCACAGAGACGAAATCGGGTTCGTAGACGTGGTCAACATGTGCAGGCTGATCCAGAGGAAATATGTTTATTTTTTTCGTGGATCTGTTAAATATTTAACGAGAAGGGTCTTATTTACTGAATTATAATTTATCATGTGCGGGGATGATCCAGGTACATTTTGAGGAGGCAGCGAATGAGGGGGCAATGGGGAGGAAGGGAATGAGGAGGAAGGGAATGAGGAGGAAACAGAATGAGGAGGACGCGAGTGAGGAGGCAGCGAATGACGCTTTCTCCCAGGCAGGAAACTATGGATTCTCTGATACACAGATGGATTATACTCCAACTCCCTCCAAATTTAGGTTTTGCATCATATACTTCGGGAGTGAGAGTGGAAGTCGAAGAAGAAGCGTTGACTATGCTCCATCATCATCTCGTCCACCTCTAGGGATGGGGTTCACATCGTATGGTTCTCGAGTCGAGTGGAAGGCGAAGCCTTCAAATGGATTATACTCCTCGCCTACCTCCAATGTCGTTTCCTGAGGCTACACCTTTTGGTCACACGGACCCTACTCAGTACCATCATCATCTCGTCCGGCTAGCACATCACGAGTAGGTCGTGTATTATCTCGCCTTCTACCTAGGAGAAGTGATAGGCCACGTAATCCTCCTAACAATTACACCCCAGATGCATATCCCTGACGGATTTCCTATTTGACCGGGATGTGGTCAATAAATATTTTCTTATTTTTTCGAATTAATTGGTAAGTTATTTTTCGAATTAATTGGTAAGTTATTATGACTCTCTTCAATTTCTTATTTTTTCGTATTAGTTGGTAAGTTATAAAATGATTGGTACCAGTTTCGTATGAGTTAGAGTAAATTTGTCACATCAGTCCAAAAAAGATATATTTATCAGAACTTTGAAAAACGGGACTACCAATACCGTTTTTGTAAGAACTGTCAAAAACGGCACTACGAATGGCGTTTTTGTCAGAACTGTAAAAAACGGCACTACGAATACCGTTTTTGTCAGAACTATCAAAAACGGCACTACGAATACCGTTTTCGTAATACTTACCCTTTAAAAGGCCCGGTGACCTCAAAAATGAATTCATCCATTTCTCAATCTCTCATCCATCTCTCTCAACCCAAGATCAAAATATATCAAAATGGATCCAAATCAACCCACGGTATCTTGGACGAGAACCACTTCCCGGTAACCCCGCTAGTCTCTCTCAACTTTTAAATCGCCTTGATTCTCCACCGCCTCAAATCGAACGAGAGAGAGAATCTCCACCCCGTCATATCATACCTGGTCCCGCTGGTGAAGCTACGCTTAGCCATGCTTCGGCATCGGACCGGAAAAGCTCATGTATCTCAGGGACCTCCCGCTCAGTCGACCCAAGAGGCCATACGTAAAAAACTTGACGAGCCGGAGGAAGATGATTATTTTCAGGGCAAAGCTTGGCTTGCTGCTATGGACTATCTAACTGCAGAGGGTACTTATTATCCCTTGAGAATGATCAAGGAGAACTGTCAAAAATATGAGAGGGTGGAACAGGTATATTATTTTATTTTAATTATAGTTAAGGTTGAAATTTATAAATAATTGATCATTATATTTTTGTTGTATTAGGTTGTGGTTGTGGTCAAGAAGTTCACACAAACTGAGAGTGGAAGTTTTCACGTGATTTTGAAGGATCCGACTGACAGTATTGAAGCTTACTTAGGTGACAAAGTGTTGAAGCAAACTGAGGGCGGAAGTGACATAGGTGAAGGTGCTGTTCTGATACTTACTCAGGTATGAAATATTTTCCTTAACATTACACTCCCTAAATATATCCTTAACATTTTGTTCTAAATGTTTTGTTTTGTTGATCTATTAGGCTGTTGTTTGGGCCATATCACGCTCAAAAAAACTACTTAACATTGTTCCTTCCAATGTTTCTAAGGTCTTCCTAAGGATTGTTAATTTCATCTTTGGACATGTATTATTTGAATTTCTGTCGGATTTAATATGTACTTGAATTTATGTAATGTTTTTCTATGTGACCGGGATGTGGTCACTGAATTTATTTATTTATGTAATATTTTTCTATGTGACCGGGATGTGGTCACTAAATTTATTTATTTATGTAATATTTTCCTATGTGACCGGGATGTGGTCACTGAATTTATTTATTTATGTTTATGTAATATTTTCCTATGTGACCGGGATGTGGTCACTGAATTTATTTATTTATGTTTATGTAATATTTTCCTATGTGACCTGTTTATGTAATATTTTCCTATGTGACCGGGATGTGGTCACTGAATTTATTTATTTATGTTTATGTAATATTTTCCTATGTGACCGGGATGTGGTCACTGAATTTTGTAATTTTTATCGAGTAAAAGCGAATATTATGTCATCATTTTTTCAAACATTTAATAAAATAACAGTCACAAATAGTTAAATATATTACAAGTTCAAAGTTCAAATAACATCTACGAATACTTAAATATATTACAAGTTCAAAGTTCAAATAACATCTACGAATACTTAAATATATTACAAATAGTTAAACAAAACATATTACAAGTACTAGAAAATAACATTTAATCCTCCACCCTAAGAGTTGGACATCTTCTTTTAGTGTGACCTTCTCCCTTGCATATCCCGCAACGAAACTTCCTTTTCTCCACCTCGCCAATCCATCCTATTTCTAATCCGCCTTGATTTAGGTCTTCCTTGCTTCTTATCACGCCGGTGCATTGGGTTAGGATAAAAACTTGGGACAAGATGATCTACATTCCAGTAAGCCTCGTCATGGATCGGATTAAAAGTGCCCCTCCATGTATTGTGGTACGCCTCAAGACTGTAAAAGGGATCAACAAAATTCAAACCATCAATATGTTGGGCTTTGAAGGTGCAAGAGCATGCGAACAAGGGTAATGATATTGCACCCATTTACCACAAGTGCATGCTCGAGGACCCAATTCCACCACTTGAATCCTTCCACCCCTTTCACCACGTCGCCCAGTTGTAACTTGATAAACACCTACTGGAGTATTGTTAAACCTCCTAACACTATGATAGCCGGCCTTCTTCAAGTTGAAATCATATTTTTGTTGGACCCTTTGGTCAATAGCGATCTAGCATTTATATTGGGGTTACCAGGATACCCCCCTAAAGCCCTTATTGATATCGAGAGTCTATTTTGAAAGTATTCCACACACCTATAGAAGGCCATCTCAACAATACCCGAAATAGGCATCCCTCGTGCTCCTTTCATCACACCATTAAAAACCTCAGACAAATTAGTAGTCTTAATGCCATACCTATATCCACCATCATGCGCTATTGACCACTTTTTAGCATCCAACAACTCAAACCATTTAACTGCCTCGCGATTGATTATACGAATCTGAGCCAAGTAATTTTTCATCTTTTCGGTCCCGGGTGGCGCTAACAAAGACGCCAAAAAGATCTTTTAAGCCAACCCCTTATGAGTGTAAAGGAAATTAGCTCGTAAATGCAACATGCACCACCCGTGCACAACGCTCGTGGCCAACCATTTTCTCCAATAGTGGCAAGGATCCCATTGTGGCGATCGGATATCAAACAAACTTCACGAGCCCTAATAACATGTCTCGCAAAGAAGATGTAAGAACCAAGACCAGCTTTCATGGTCCTCTTTTTCAACAAGAGCAAAAGCAAGTGGAAGTAAACTATCATTCGCATCGACACCCATAGCAATAAGTATTACCCCTTTATATCTTCCATGCAAGAATGTGCCATCAACAGAAATGACAGGACGGCAATGAGAGAATGCTTCCAAACAAGGGCCAAATGCCCAGAACACACGGTCAAACGAACCTGGAGGACCAGCTTCAGGACGATTAGAAAACTCCACAATGGTTGAAGGGTTCCACTTTTGAATAGCTGCTAACAAACGTGGCAACTTTCTATAAGATTCTTCCCTGGCCCCCATATGCTTGAGCGATGGCTTTTTGTTTACCACACCATGCCTTCCGATATGAAACATCCTTACCGTGAGCTGATTTTATATTTATCATGATAAGCTTAATCTTGTACTCTGGATCAGCCTTGACAAGATCAAAAACTTCTCGTCCTATAAACTTAGCATCTAAATTAGGATGATCGCCGCTAACATCTGAAGCCAAGCAAGAATGTGGACCCTTGTACTTAGTTACTTCCCAGTACCCACCCTTCTTCAGACTCACATTGACATAGAAATTGCAGGGGAACTGTTTCACCAAACACTCAATAGTCCACTTTTGCGGTGTGCTCTTTCTCACCTTGAACCTCAGATTCTTCTTAATATGATACTTCTTTATCTGGTACTGCACATCAATCTTGTCTGAGAAGCGAATACCTTTAGCGATTCCATCCTTCTCCGCATTCCATTCGGCAAACTTGTATTCAGTATTATCATAATTCTCTGACCCTTCACCAATATCACGGTAAAATTGATAGTCTCCTCTCCCATACATTTGATTTTGCGGTTCACCTTGAAAAGTAATCATCTGTGCTCCTACATCACCACCTTCCCCATCATCACCCTCATTCTCAAGTTATCGCTGCACTCGAACAATCTTCATATCCAGTAATCGGCATCGAACTTACTGCAAGGATATGACTTTCATAATCCGAATCATCATCGTTTTCACGTTCCTCTACCTCTTCCGCTTCCCCTTCCACTTCCACTTCGCTTCCACTTCCGGTTCCACTTCCCTTTCCTCTTCCCAATGTGTTTCAAAACCAAAAGCATCTCTCTCAAGGTAGTTATCATTTTGTATCGGCTCCTCACGTGTTTCAACCTCATCGTAACGCACAAAAGCATTATCAAGTCTAAAATCCATGATAATATACAACCGCAAGCTACCAATCCCACCTAATTGAGCGAAACATCAAACATGACTTTCACACACATATCATCTTCGACTTCAAGCGGAATGTAATTTGCAAACCCATTGCCCATAATATGAGGATATCTACAAATAACTTTCAATTTAATATCCCTTGGATCTATATCAATTTTCTTATATAACTTCCTAATCAATTTTTTGTAACTCCAACGAAGTTTTTGCCCTAAGGGAAATTTCGCCCCCTGTTCAAGATTACTATCTCCAAACGGGTTTTCATCATCTCCTCCCCAAGTAGCACATGAAAATAAGTGGAAGTCCACTCATATTTTTCCCTAAACAAATTAATTCAACAATCAAAATATATAAAAAAGCAACAAATCACATTATACAAATCAAAATATATCAATTCATTCGACAGTCAAAATATATAAAAAAGAATAAAATGTACCTTGAATAATGCTTAATTCACAAAATATTGAAGAATGTTGAGCTCTGAAATTGAAATGGACGGAGAAATGGTTATGAAAGAATGAGAAGAGAAATGGTTAGGAAAGAATGAGAAAGAAGAGGCTGTGAGGGGATTTATGTTGGGTTGAAATCGGCATTGCCAATGCCGACTTCACTATAACCCTAGTTGAAGTCGGTATTGGCAATACCGACTTCTCTTAATCCAAAACACCATTAATTAATCCTAAGCCTAAGCCTTCCTCGCTGACTTTTGACTGACCAAAATCGGCATTGGTAGTGCCGACTTTAAGCCAAAAACGGTACTACCAATGCCGATTTCTCAAAATGTGGTCATTTTGGTACATAAATTTTCCCTTGAGTCATTTAGGTAAATATGGATTTAAAATGGAATATTTTTTAAAAAAAAATCGTTCAGTCCCTTTGTACCAATTTTTTTCTATTTTTTCTTTTAGTCCCTTTGTACCAAAATAAACATTGTTATTTTCATTTTAATTCTTTTCAAAATAAATATTTTATTTTAGAAAAATTAAATGATTTAGTGCAATTTTTCCTGTACAAGCAAAGCAATGTACAAATTATAAAACATTTTTTTATAAAAACGTTAACTATTTAAATGCGACATTTGTTTTGTAACAGGGCAATATTTATCAGTAATATTTTTCTTTTTTATATAATCATCATTTAAAATTTGTTAATTCAAACATGAGTTTTATTTTTTTAAATTAACCGTAATTTATGTTGGGATATAGAGTCTAAACTAACGACGAGGAGTATTGTTGGTACGAAAGATTAAGCAGTGAAAGTTTGAGTCGGAGCCAAAATACTCGAGGTAAAGGAAAAGGAAGTAGAATATATGGAGGAGCATTTTGGAAGCCATGCGAGCGCATAGACTATGGAAGGCGCTATGCGACCATCCTATCCACGCATAACAGTCAAAATGTGCCATGTGTTATGAGCGTAACCCATCTGCGTGCATATGTGTTGTTTGGAATATTTTACTACATTCATCCTAAAATGAATAATCAGTTATTTTTTTCTCATATTTGCTCTAAAGGACAAATTAAAACCAAAATTCCAACATTTAACCATTAATCTTCACTATTATAACAAAGGTACTATAACCAACAAGCATAAACCCTAATCTCACTACAGTTAAAATTCGAACCATCATCTTCAAACAATTTACATAAAAGACCTACAAATTACATCAACAACATAACCCTACTAGCAATGTAAATGTACCCAACAATGGGAGATTTGAAAAGCACACAAATCTGAACCCTAATTAGCTTAAACCTCATTTTTTCATCCTCTTAATTTTTTTCAACAATTATACATACACAATTACCAAATATACTTTCTTAATTTTTTTCAACAATTATTATACACAATTAAGTAATTTTTTTCAAAATTAGGCAAAGATTTGTAATCAATACTTGAGAGAGAGAAATCCAGTGAGAGAGAGAGAGAAAGAGAGCTTACCGGCGACGGAGACAACGACGGCGAACGGCGGGCTCAGCGACGACAAGACTAGGGCGGCTGCGAGAGAGAGAGAGAGAGAAAGCGAGTGAGAGAGAGAGAAATCGAGTGAGAGATAGAAAGAGAGCTTACCGGCCGGCGACGGAGACGGCAACGGCGAACGGCTTCCACGGCGGAGACGGCGTTTGTTCGCGAATTACTGATGAGAGAGAGAGAGTGAGAGGGAGAAATCGAGTGAGAGAGGAATTAAGCGATTGAGAAGAAACTTACCGAAGACGGCGACGGCAACGGCGAGGGGCTAGGGTTCCGTTCGCGAACTGAGAGAGAGAGGAGAGGGCGTACGTAAAAAATGAAGGCGTAATTAAGAAATGGGATTTTTTCATTATATATAGGGCGTATTTACCGACGGACGTGGCCGTCGGTAATACCGACGGACACTGTCCGTCGGTAATACCAAGGAATTACCGACGGACATTTTTAAATTACCGACGGACTACACGAAATTTTAAAAAAAAAATTCCCGGTAAAATGAAATTAATTTCCATCGGTATCCATTTGTTTTCCGTCGGTAAATGTCCGTCGGTAAATACACTGTTTCTAGTAGTGATATTTTAACGTTTAATTTCTTAACTTATTTTATACGAACTTTTAAAGTTTTCTCACTATAATTCTCGTGAACCATAAGAAATATATCACCCATTGTATAAACATTAGAAGTGGCATCGTCACAACTATTTTACACAATCGTCGCAACATCATTGATATTCTTCCGTTAGTTCAATATATGTTCAAAATTAATTTTTTTTCCATAAACTGTTATGTTCCAAAACTTTTATCTCCATCTCCACATAATAAATTTTGATATATACCATCCAAATTGTTCTTCTATGAGTCAAGAAATTGATCATCAAATTTGAGCTCGATCCAACGGTTAACGAATCGAAAATTGCAATTTTACCATATCTGGTCATTGCAAAAAATGTGCTGTAATTTTCTTCCCTCCGTCTCTTCCATCGTATTCCATTTCTTTACATATTTTCTCAAATGGCCACTGATTCATCGGTTTTCTCAAATATGTAATCATTTATCAAATAGAAACTAGTCTTAATATTTTTAGACAAAATCTTTTAATGAGCACAAAAATAGAAAAAAATTACAATATAACTGAAATACAAGTTAAAATATAAACTTGAACAAAGAGAAAATCGTATAATAATCGTATTGATTTGCTTGAGTACGAGACGAGTGTAACACACTCTCCTCATTAATAATAATTCATCCCCTCACTACGAGTGTTCGATGCTTTAATGGACGTTAATCTTACATGATAGAACAGATAAATTGAATACTACTTCGCACTTGAGTATTCCGGCGAATCTCATTAAGTTTGGATAAAATCACTGTACCATTATATACTATTCTAGTAGGCCAAAGAAAGAAGATCAAATTGCAAAGGGGAAGATGGAGAATTTATGTAAAAAAAGCGCATTTATTTTTTTGTTGTTTCTTTCTTACTTATAGCTCCAACAACTATTTCATGAATGCTCAATTAATCTTTATATTAATATGAGATTCATTACCTTTTATTCATTGATTTTAATTTCACACTTTGTAACCCCTAATCCCAAGGAAATGATCTTTATTAGTCCCTCTTTAACCTATGAATCATGAGACATCAATAGTGGGATTAAATTCTAAAATTTACACTTTCAACCGACCAACTTTGAGCTATCATATCTTTCTCATATCCAATCTCAAATTGAATATCTATATATACCATTTCAATATTTACACGAAATGTAACATGAACCCATAATAATATTTGTCAAACGAAAAACGATTAATATAAAAAAAATATACAAGTTTCTTAACTCACAACACGTTTTTCCAACCACTATTATCCAAATTATGCTAACTATAAGATTAGGTTGCATAGCAGAGGTCTTAATAACCTGTCAAGTTTCGTTTATATTGATTTTTTTTTGAATTTCGTACTATTTAAGGTTGTTTCATTTAACAATTTGATGTAAAATGCAGCCGAATAGATAAACAAGAATGACCTAAATCAATTCTTCTGCAAGGAATCGCAATTCATTAAACAATAATCTCCTAAAAAATTATTCTGCAAGCCAAATTAATGACTTAGATAAACACAGAAGGTGTAGGGTTTGCAAACTAGTAAAGAAATTAATTGATAAAAGTTTCCCTATTACAAAAGTCCTAGCAATCTATTTATACTCGCAAATTCTAATAAATAAATGAAAAGAAATAAAGAAAACATAATCAATAGAGTTGTTCTTGTGTGAAACTAGTTCTAGGATAAGCTATCCTAGAACCTGTTTTGCTAAAGTGCCTTTTCTAGTACAATAAAGTGCATGTTGCAATATAAACAAAGTGCCTGTTCTATTATGACACTAATAAACACATTTAAATCGGTTGTAATGTTAAATAATGCACTGATATTGTTGAAAAACAGTGCTTGTTGTAGTGTTAAAAAGTGCCTGTTGTAGTATTGAAAAGTGCCTCTTGTAGTATTGAAAAATGTCTGTTGTAATATTGAAAAGTATCAAAGTAAATTAAAAAACACATGCCTGTTGTAGTGTTAAAATATGCCTCTTGTTGTATTCAGAAGTGCCTTCTGCAGTATCAAAAAGTGCATGAAAAGTGTCAAAGTGAATTAAAAAATACATGCCTGTTGTAGTGTTAAAATATGCCTATTGTAGTATTCAGAAGTGCCTTCTGCAGTATCAAAAGTGTCAGGTGAGTTTCAATTATTTGCAATGTTAAAATGTGCCTGTTGTTGTGTAGAAAACTGCCTCTTATAAGTTTCAATTATTTACAAAAATGTCACCGCACATTTTGAGAAGTTCTATTTATTTACAAAAATGCCACCGCACCTATTTAAAAACACGTTATACGCTCAGACGAGCGCAGAACACGTTTTACAAGAGATTTTTACTAATCAATAAAGGAAAAGAAATAAAATCCTAATGACTTATTTAAAACCCTATTGACCAAAATACCCCTCGTCTCAAAATACTAAAATAAATAATAACGATAATAATCGAGAGAATCCAAAATAAAACAAAATAACTAAAGTTCTTGTAGCTACTTCAAAGTTCACGGCAGATTTGACTAGTTGGGCACTCGTCGTGCTAAATCCCTAACTCGTGCTGACTACATGCACGAGTCGTGACATTTGTTTATGTTTTCCTCTTCACTTTTTTTATTTTGGTCATCATATTTTTCAGATTTACACTTCGGTCCCTGAACTTTCACATGTTCTACATCACCATTGCATTTAAAATCTTACAATCATATCACTTACAGATTGGAAATTTGTTAATTCAACTCCAAAATCGCAAATTAAGACACAAAACAGTCATGAATTAAAGCATGAAATTGGAGTTGGAATAAGAAGTTTTTCAAACTACTTTAATATATATATATATATATATATATATATATATATATATATATATATATATATATATATATATATATATACATACATATATATATATATATATACATACATATATATATATATATATACATACATATATATATATATATATACATATATATACATACATATATATATATATATATATATATATATATATATATATATACATATGTTCTTTCTTATTTCTTATTCTGCAAATAATTATTCTTTAAATATTTAATGTCAAGTTGTAGCTAAATTAGTATGACTGGCTGGAAATGTAGACTAAGATAAGTATGAGGAAAAAAAAAAGAGTAAAAATGGAAATATTTTTAGTATTTTCTTAAAAATCCATCTATTAAGCCGTGAGTAAAAAAGACTGTTTTTGGGATGAAAATGAAAAAAGAAAATTTTTGATAAAAATATTCCACATCTTTGATTTTGTGAATTTTTCACGCCTATCCCTTCGGGTTGATAGTTAAATGAGTAATTCATTCGTTTGAAACTTTTTCGTCTATCCCTTCGGGTTGATAGTTAAATGAGTTATTCGTTTGCAAAGATGATAAAAAATATTATACTTTTATGTCATTTATTTTCCAAAGTTAGTAAGTCATACTTAGTATTAAATCTATTATCCGGCCAACCACCTTTTTAAACTTATTATGAATATGAATGATAATGATCATCATGAAGAATTAATAAAGAATGCAGAATTAGTGGAATATCCAAAAAATTTGGATAAATTGAACAAATGGGTAATTCCATCCGTTCCTTCAAATCATATTTATAATATTGGGTTATTTGATATGAGATCTAGGTTTGCTATAAAACTATAGAGTAAACTATTAGGATGTCAGAAAGTACTCAAACAATTAATTTATTGAGTAAAAAAGACTTGATTCCTTTTAGGAATTATAAATTTATCCATATATGATTAGTGCAAATTGCATTTAAACCTTTAACCTTATTAGGTGTTAATTCGAGTATTATGGCATATGTTAGAGATGGTAGATGCAGAGACTTCAAATCCTCTTTAACAGCTTTAATAGAAACTAGTCTATGTCATGGACCAGTTTATTTTGATGTATCTCCTAATTTGAATCTATTTTTATATGATAGTAATTTATTAGATGCTATGCAATTAACCATTCATACTAACGGTTATAATTTTAAACAAGGAAGTGAAATAATAGCAATATGCTATAGGATTTATTATAAGGTGTTACATACTTTAAATCCAAAACTGAAACAAATATCGTTTTCAGGAACTACTACGATAGTCCAAACTAATTTATTAATCTCTAACATAGCAACTAATAGGTTGATTAGATGAGATGAAATAAACTTTCCAACAACTTGGTCTCTTCCTCAGGAAATAGAACATGAACCAAAATTAAATAAAAAGATAGATCAAATAATTCAAACTTCAGAAGGAGATGTAGAAATAAAATTTAATTCTCAAAGAACTATAAAATTACCTAGGTCAATGTCTGCTAGGTACTCTACTTCAAGTGAATATTATACAATTTCAAATGAGACTGCTAGAGCCTCAACTTCTCAATTGAGAGAAGAAATGGATTCTGTTGAAGAAATAAGAATAAGTCAAAATAGAATTTCAGAGGCAATTTATAAAACAGAAAACCAGAGTAGGCAATCTCCTACTCATTCCGAAATGAGTTTTCATATATAAATGATTGATTATTCTCCAGACAGTTTAATGAGAGAAATTCTTAATAAAGAATTTCAAGGAAAAGAAAATAAGGAATTTCGTGAGTGGTATTTTAATAAATACTCAAGCGAAGAATTAAAAGAATTTAAAAATAAATATTATGAGTATTTAGAAAAAACTCAAGATTTCACATTCTTTTTGAAATGGTTTATGAATCATCAGATTGATGAAATAAATAATGAAATTTTAGTATTGCAAAGGTCTTCGAATACTAAAGTAGGGGAAACGGTTAAGTCACCCTTTCCACCTGAACAAATCATTTATTTGAATAAAGATACAGAGGCTAAGGCCTATGTAAACTTGCAGAAAATTGAATCTGCTCAGGTAACAATTAGAGAACTAAATGCTCTAATTAAATCTCACAATTATACCAATACTTTTTTGATCTGTTTAGGTGATCAATTTGTATTGCTAGAAAGAGATTTAAAATCTCTTAAGGATACAATAGAGAGACAAATGGATCAACAAAGATTGATAATGGATCATTTGAAACAATTAAATAAAGTTAATCTTGAAGAATCATCTCCATCTGTGCAAACAGATGCTCCTATGATCCAACCTCCTATTCCTATTAAAGGATTTAAGATGGAGGATAATACTAATGAGTTTGTTCATATCTTAGAACAAAAACTGAGAGATTTACATCTCAATGTTGTGTCCAATGAAGGGACTTCAAGACTATATGAGCCTTCTGAGATTGAGACTGAGATTGAGACTGACTCAGAATCCTTAGAAAAAACAGCTGATATTAATCAATTAACCAATATGTTTTCTAATTTAAACACTAATAATATTAGTGAAATAAACCCAATTTATGCACCTAAGCCTCTTGAGAAATATTATTACAAGAGACAATCGCCTTAAGATCTTCTTTTTGAAGAACCTGAGCTATTCCAGAACTCTTATTCTGAAAAAGCCATTTATGAATGGAATATTGATGGTTTAAATAATAAACAAATTCTTGATGTAATACTTAGAATTATTATGTATTCTACTATTTGTAAATAGCATGGAAATAGTGATAGTTCCATAGCGAATTTTATAACCACTGGTTTTGTAGGACAATTAAGAGGTTGGTGGGATAATTATCTTACTGAAACTCAAAAAATAGAAATTAGAAACCATAAAAAGTTGATTAAGACTGAACCAGGTAGTGCAATTGCCACTACTGGGGAAGAAGATGCAGTGTATACATTGTGTCTTGCCATCCTACAACATTTTGTAGGAAATACTACTCCAATTGCTGAGAAGTTGCAAACACTTCTCCAAAACCTAAGATGTCCATCTTTTACCCATTTCAGATGGTATAAAGATACTTTCTTATCTGGGGTTTTCCAATTAAACAATCCTAATTCAACCCATTGAAAATCTAAATTTATAGATGGCCTTCCTCATCTTTTTGCTGAAAAGGTTCGGCAATCCTTAAGGATGAAAAATGATGGAATAAATATTAATTATTCTGAATTAACTTATGGGCAACTAATTAGTGGCTGTATAAATGAAGGGTTAGTTTTGTGTAATGACATTAAGCTAAAAAATCAATTAAAAAAGCAAAAGTTATCAGAAAAACACCAACTGGGTAAATTTTGTGAACAATTTGCTTTTGACCTGGGGAAATCCTTGACTCCTGAAAAAAATATTAAAGAAATAAAAAACATAAAATTGTGTATAAGAAAAATAAATCTTATAAAAATAAAGAAAAATATTATGCTAATCCTTATAAAAAGAATTATAAGAGGCATTATTATAAGACTAAACCCAAGAAGAAGGAAAAAGCATTTATGCCTAATAATGGAAAAAGAAAAGCTAAAAAGCTTGATATAAGTTGCCATAAATGTGGTAAGGTTGGACATTATGCTAATCAGTGTTGGATTAAAAAAGCCCTTAATGAGATAGAAGATGAACAATTACATTCACAATTAAAAAAGATAATGCTTATTAATTCTGAATCAGAAATAGAATCTTCTAATGAAGAAGATTTAGAATTAATTGAAGAAACTTCGTCAGGAGATGAGGAGAAGGATAAGCATAATTGTCAGTGTAACGAATTAAGTTATTGGAAATTCATAGTAAATAGCATGGATTAAATGTTATAAATGCTAATCAAGAAAAAGCATTAAAAATAATAGAATCAATAAAAGATCCTGATTTAAAAGAAAAAATGATTAAAACCTTAATTAAGAATAATAAGGAATCACCTTTAATTGTAGAAGCACCATATCAATTAAGTGAGATTTTGCATAGATTTCAACAATCTAATGTTAAAGAAACACCTGTTTCTATTAATGATTTAAAAAGAGAAATAAACTTATTAAAATCTGAAATATCTCAGATTAAACAAAATAATGAAGCCTTATCAACAAGAATAACCTTGTTAGAAACAAAATCTCTTAAATTAAAGGAAATACAAGATGTTGCTTCTACAAGCAATACTGATAAAGATGTTGCGTTTATCAGTAATACTGATATAAAGGGATACTTAAATCTTTTAGACCAAGTTACATCACAAAAATGGTTTGTAAAAATAACTCTAGTAATTAATAGAGATTTTATATTAGAAAAGGAAATAGCACTTATTGATAGTGGTGCTGATTTAAATTGCTTACAAGAAGGAATTATTCCTACTAAATATTTTTTAAAAACAACTCAATCTCTTACCCAGGCAGGAGGAGATAAATTAAGAGTTAAATATAAATTATCTGATGCTTATATTTGTAATCAATTAATAAAGTGTTGAAATGGATTAGATATCCAATTCCTAATAAAAAAGATTTATTAGATTAGATTGAATGATTCATTAATCTTTTCAAAATTCGACATGAAATCTGGATATTGGCAGATTCAAATTAATGAATCTGATAGGTATAAGACTGCTTTTACAGTTCCCTTTGGGCACTATGAATGGAATGTAATGCCCTTCGGATTAAAGAATGCTCCTTCTGAATTTTAGAACATTATGAATGATATTTTTAATCCATACACAAAAAATTAATAATTGTTTATATTGATGATGTTTTAGTATTTTCTAAAACAATTGATCAACATATTAAACATTTAAAAATATTTAAAAATTTGATAATTCATAATGGGTTAGTAATATCTGCACCCAAGATGAAATTATTTCAAACTAAAGTTAGATTTTTGGGTCATAATATTGATCAAGGAAGAATTATTCCTATAGATAGAAGTATTGAATTTGCTTCAAAATTTCCTGATGTTATAAATGATACAAAACAATTACAAAGATTTTTGGGAAGTCTAAATTATATTTCAGACTATTATGCTAATATAGCAAAGGATACGGCTATACTGTATTCTAGATTAAAGAAAAATCCTAAACCATGAACAGAAGAACACACTCAAGCAGTTAGGACAATTAAATCCAAAGTTAAATGTTTACCTTGTTTGTCTTTGGCTAATCCAAAATATTTCAAAATAGTGAAACAGATGCATCTAATATAGGATACGGAGGTATTCTAAAACAATTGAATCCAGAGAATTCAAAAGAAGTCTTAGTCAGATTTACTTCGGGAAAATGGAATCCCACTCAGTTGAAATATTCAACTATAAAGAAAGAAATGCTTTTTGTTATTAAATGTATTTCAAAATTTCAAGATGATCTATTAAATCAAAAAAAATTGCTAAGAATTGATTTCAGTTCTGCAAAATCAATTATTGAAAAAGATGTCAAAAATCTTGTGGCAAAGCAAATCTTCGCAGGATGGCAAGCCCAGCTTTCTGCCTTTGAATTTGATATTCAATATATAAAAGGAGAAAATAATTCTCTTGCTGATTATTTAACCCGAGAATTTTTACAGGGAAAATGACAACCCCTAATAGGGGAAGAGGTAGCGGCTATGGCCGTGGTCGAGGGAATGGGAGTAATAATAGGTTACCCCAGCCAGAAGCACCAAGTGTTCCTATAATTGGAGATTGGTCAATTTACCAATCAAGGCCCATGAGTATACAGCAGCAATCATCTGCACCAGCAAGAAAGGAAGATATTGCTTCCACATCATCATCTAATAAGATGATATCTTACAAAGATATTGCAACTGCTGAGAATACTCAGGAGCAGGAATTATATGAAAATCCTATCACAGAATTTGTGATGTACATTGAGGAGGAAGACCTCCAAATAACCAGAAATGGTGCGTGGTCAATTAAGACCAGATACCTCGAATCAAGAGGATATCCAGGCCTCAATGGGCAAGTAAGACCTAATTTGGAAATCTTGCTCATAGTTACTGAATCGGTAACTATCACTCATCATTATAATAGCAGCAGTGAAGAGAATTTTATAAATTATAGCAAATGCCATATTAATAAAATATTGCTCCCTAGAGAATGGGGATTAAACCCCAATGGGAAAAAAGCTGTGAAAATAGCTGGAGGGCAATATATCTATTTTAATTATTGGAATTATATCCATATATCCAAGCATTTTCAAAAGTATTTTATTATCAAAACCCCAAGAACAAACATTCTTTGTTTTTCTCTATAAATCCAGAAATCCTGGAGAAACCATTTCCAAATTGGATTTATAACTGGTGGTCTAAATTTGGCCCTTCTTTGGAAATTTTACCAAAAGAAATTGGGGATTTATACAATCCTTGGTGCGACAATAGTGCACTAGTTTCGAATTTGCAAACAGAAAAATAATTTATGGACAATGTCCTTTCTTGTTCTTTGCAAAATTCCAAATCCCATGGATTTGGAGATGGACAATTTCAATCTCTGCTGACAGCTTAGATATTCCAATATTAAAAAGAAATTTCTTTTTTTAAATGGTGGAATAGAATGAGTGCAGAAGATATAAAGAAATTAACAGTTAATATTCAAACTGCTATTAATGATGATCGTGATAAAGGTCCCAGAGAACAATGCTTCCAGCAAGGCTCAATGAGCAGTTTAAAGAATTATTTCCAGAAAAAATATCCCAAGGAATCAGAGGAAAAAATTATGGTGAAAGTTTTGGACCATATGAAGAATCAATTCCTCTTCACATTTCCAAAACATTGCTCAAAGGACGATGATTCAATGAAAAGTGTTTCATCTCATGGATCTATGGAGTCCATTAATACTTTTAATTGTTTAGCAGGCGAGACTCAGCCAGAGGAGTGTAAGTACGCCAATCCAATTCGCGACCCAATAAAAGTGTCTTTTACTCAATAAATTTGCACTAAGGGGCGTTTGGGTAAATTTTCGGTCCATTCCGAGACTTCCGGAATCTTTTTATAAGTTTTTCGCGAAGGAAGGACTTTTAAGTCATTTTCCATGCAAAAGGACCTACAGGGAATTATTTGTTTTGGACCTGTTGGAAATTAACTCGAAATGTTCCAGAACAGGTTAATTGGCGCCAGAAACGGTTAGTGGCATGTTGTGTCACGTGACACAATGAGCCATGAAAAGCAGAAGCGTTACGCCGTGCGACACAAGTAGCCCCTCATCAGCAGCCTATAAATTGGATCCTCCCCCTCTCATTTCAAGATCCCTTCCAGCCTCCCTAAGGTTACTCTGCCCAAATACGCCCAGAAACCATATCTCTCCTCATACACACACAAATACACACCAATCCTCTCAATTCAATCCCTCTCTCTCATCCAATTCATTCTCTATCACACCAATTCAACACCCACTCATATACACATTGAAGATCATAGTTCTTCCTCAGATCTGAGATCCAAATCTCATTCCAGCAACTGAATCAAAGGTCTCTACACCTAACTTGGTGTAGAGATTGAGGACTACAAGGGTAACGAATTCCTTCCTCCATCTCTCTCTCTTCTACTTGCTATTTTTCATAATTCATTGCAATCTCTCTTCATTGACTTGATAATTAAGCTCCATCTGCTATAATTATCAAGTCACAATCTCCATCTCTCTGTTTAAAGCACTTTGTTCCATATAATTTCATGCTTATGAGTTAATTTGGTATAATTGTGGCTTGATTCATCAAGGGAGTGTGGATCTCCCCATATCCACACTCACTTGAATGATTGAGTGTTAATCTCGTATTCTGTGATTTATGTGATCTGTTTTGGTGCCATTTGATCATCTAATTCCTTTATTGCATCTGTAATCGATCCATTGTAAAAGCCTTTGCAGGTGGCCTGTTGTGTCACGCGACAGAACTGGCCATGCCATGTCCTGGGTCGTGCGACACAAGTAGCCAGTCTGCATCAGCTTCATTTTAGTTGTAACCTGTTCAGTTGATTGTAATAGGGATGTGGCCCCCTTGTACTAATTGGCTCACAGGATGTAATCCTTTTCGTTGATCAATAAAACAAAGCTTTAAGATGCATTTCATCACATATTTTTGTCTCACACACACTACAAAAAAAGTCATTTTTAGGGACATCATTTTTTGGGTCGGAATAAATTACTTGTCCCTATTATTAACTTAATAAGACATTCAACTTTGATTTTTAATTTGGGTCCACGGTTGAGCCTTAAAAGGACGGTGTTTTCACTACGCTTAAAAAAAAAAAACAGAAAAGGAAAGGAAAAGGAAAGAAAAAAAAAGAAGAAAACCCTTAGCCCACCACTTCCAGACTCCAGTTCTCCTCCACGGTCGGCGCTACTCCCTCGTTCTCTCCCTCTAGCAATCAACCGGCGTAAACCCAAAAATCATCCACGGCTCGTCGGTTCGGCCTCTGCAATGCTTGGTGTTACTCCCTCTTTCTCTCCTTCTAGCAAATCAACCGGCTTAAACCCTAAAATCAACCGGCGTAGACCCTAAAATCAACCACGGTACGTTACTTCGACGATCAATCTCAGTTTGTATTCTTCAGATTATTAGTTCAATTCTTCAATTTTGAAGCATAATCGGGATATTTGCTATTATTGGTACCTTAAAATTCGGTTTTCTTATTTCTAGGCGTGAACGATTCCTCCGACGTCTTGTCGATTATCTATCCAACCCAGGTTCGATCATCTTTCCTTTCAGTTTGTATTCTTGCGTTTACATTGTTGGATTTCATTGCGGCCATCAATTTCATCTGGGTTAGTTTAAGCTTTTTTATTTTATTTTTTGCTAATGATTTTCTGGGCTGTGAAATTTTTGGCTTTGATTTTTTATTTTTGTTGAATTGGCTTGAGATCTGGTCAGTTTTATTGTTTGATTTATGCTAGGTTGATTAGATTCTTAGTTCTGTTTTAATCAAGTTTAATTGTGTTGTGCTTTTGTGCTTATGATATTAATTGGCATGATAGGGTGACATGGTTGATGATAAGCATTTGAAATTTGTAGTTGGCCAGTTGTATGTTTGATTGAGTGGATTTATGTAGCTGAAGTTGACCTGGAAGATCATTGTGAAGGATGATCAGATTACATTTTGTTGACCATGCAAAATATAGTTCTTGAAGAACAGAAGCTGTACCACGAGGATATAGGGTAGGTTGTTAGGTTTTTTTATTAATCGGTAGTATGAGTATACGTAGCTGAGGTTGACTTTGATTGTTGTGCTAATCTTTTAAGAAGGAAACAATATCCTACTTATGATATGAAGTTGTGACCTGTTATAAACTAATCTGAAATTGTCACGGCTTGAATCACAAGTGATATCCAAGGTGATAACAGCACCAACGATAGCACTTGGGATGGCACACACACACACTTCGAAAATAAAACAATTTTGTAAAAGAGTTTGCAAATGGGAATAAAAACACCAAAATTGTTTTTCTCAAGTTATATAAATATAACTTGAGAGTGCCTCTTAGGCAAGACTTTATAATCACTATGAATGAAGTTACAAAGCCGAAAGTTCCCTATAGCTATATCTATTTTAAGCTCTATGGAACAAGAGATAAAGAACGGAATCCTATCCTAGCCTTCACACACCTTGACACCAAGGTAATCAAGTGCGAAATTACAATGGAGAAAGGATTAAAAAGAACCAAACAAAGAACTCTATCTCTAAGCTTTTCGAAGGTGTGAATGTGATGAAATAATTGGCATGTCTTCAAATAAACCTTCCAAGCTTATTTATAGTCTTCAATTACTTGAAGGCTACTCCAATAACAGCCTTGGGGCTGGTCTTGCACGTGGAGGAAGTATAGGGAGAGTGGGTTAATTTGTTTCCACAATTCTAGCTCCCACTTTCTATTTTGTAGCAACCGAGTTGTTTAATCCTCAAGCCATTCTTCCACGCCTTGTACTCCTTTGCTTTATCATCCTTGTACTTCTTCTATAACTCAGCAACAACCTTTGACAAAGTCTCCATAAGAGTTGTTGTTGTTTGCCAAAGTTACGAATTAATACATAAAATGTATTAATTCTTTTCTTCCAATTTCCACACGTGTCTAGCTCCTTCTTTGATGCTATTGCACCCTGAAATATAACCATAAACCATAGACTATACAGACCATATTAGCACGTTAGTCCATTAAATAACAAACAAGAAATATACAACTATATAATTTTCACCCAGGAAATCATCTCGCGATATCACCTGGACTTTTGGGAAATCATCTCGCGATATCACCTGCAGATTACACTAACAATCTCCCCCTTAGTTGGATATTTCTTTCCAAACTCAATGTGCTGCTGTCCTGTAGGATTAGTCTATATACAAATGTACAGAGCATAGAACACAGAATAATATTTCCACAAAAAAATTAACTCCCCCTTAATCAAAGAGCTAATCCTAAACAATGATTTATCATAATAAACTAATTTATTTCAAACTTTAAAAAGTTTTCGAAATAAACTAAGTAACCATTAAAAGTCATAACCATTGTAGCAAATATCATCCAAAAACTAGCAAAAAAAACAACCTAGCAGATTAAGTTATTAACAAACCAACTAAAGTGTTTTAGCAAAAATAAACAAAATAAAAGTAAATTGTTTAAAGAACCACCACCATCACCAAAATAAAAATATTGTTTGTAGGACCACCACAAAAACAGTCACCCATATGATAGTGGCAACATCAACCTTCAGGTTTGTCAACCTTCAGGTTCAGCTTTCTTCTTCTTCAAACTCCTCTTCTTCCTCCTGATCTCCTTCCCTATCACTTCCACCATCACTTGGGCCAGCACTGGTGGTAGCACCTGCAGAGCACCCTTCCGTGTTCCAGCAGCAGCAGATCCTCCCCCGTTTGGGAAGAAATTTCATCAATAAAAGCATCTCGTTACTCCGCTTAAGCTTAGCCCATCCCTCAAAGCAAGTTCTCCTATTGCACTTGACTGTTTGTGCAGGAAGTTGAGAACCGTAGTCTTTGGGATTGATGGTCCAGTTGCCCAAAAGATTTATCATGTTGTTCGTAATACTTGCAAGCATCGTTCCTCGCAAAAGTATGAGGGGCAACACCTGGGAAGCACTTGGGGTATCACGTGGATAGCACCGGGAGGAGCAGGGGTTGTTTCATCGATTTGTTCCAAGGAAGATCTTTTGTATACCTTTTACCCTTTTTCAGCTTGTTGATCAATGGTATGATACTCAAAGTTCAAGTGGTGAAAACATCGAGGCTTCAATGGGCAAGGATTGAAATACCAAAACTTTTAAGATTAGAGAAGGATAGGGAAAAAGCTAATGTTCACTTCCTTTTTCTACCCCATGAAGCTAAGTGTTTAAACACTAATCTTCCAAAGTTAATCGTTAAATTTTTACCCAATCTATACAACACATTCGCATGCTCCAATGTCACAATAGGTTCATTAGTTGTAGGAAGCCAATTGAAGATGCACAAGCTTTGTGTAGTACTGTAATAGAGAGAAGATAATCTAGAAGCATGAAGTTTCTCTTTCAAAGGCCAAGACCGCAGCTTTGTTGTGAGTGAGCAATTTTACCATTTCATCTCTATTGACCCTAATGCTCTCATCATCTACATTAGGGAGGCCTAAAACTTTGTTGATTAGGGCCTGAGTAAAAGAATAGACTCTTCCCTAACAAACACTTTTCCATATTTAGCACCCTTCATCATCCAAATGAGCATGTAAACTGGCAAAGAAATTGCGCATGACACTCTCAACAAACACAGATGCATGATTATTAGCATTAATAAAATTCCTGTCCTTTAAAAACTGAACCACTCCTTCCTTTTCCAACCGACCCTCATCAATGTGCTTCTCTTTTAAAATTCTCTTACTCGTACTATTTAACCAAAGTTCCATATTTTCTTTCCTATAATATTCCAGAGTAAGAAAAGGTTTTGGAAAAGCTTTATCCTCTTCATTTTGAGTAACCTCATCACCCGAATTATCACTAGAGGAATGTTTAGGAACAGAAGAGGGGGCAAGTGTTACCTCAGATGATATCCTCTTCTTGCTAGCACTTCGGTAGCACTCACGCGCTTGCCCTTCGCCTTCTTTTTCGATAATCGAGAGAGAGTCTCCTCTTCATCACCATCTACCCAAGCATCAAATGAGTCCACGTAAGGCTCCTTTTCCTTGTTTGCTTCAAAGTTCTCGTCACTCACATGGGGTGAGGACACATCAATAGAGCTTTCGAGACTTCAACCGGATCAAGAGAGGTATTTGAAGTTGCCTTGGACTTGATTGATCTAATGCGGTTGGAAGACCTCCTTTTGCGATTTGGGGAGACGGCAGCTTGGGGCTTTCCTCTTCCTTTTTGGCTCGTAGGGATGAGAGTCACCTTAGGAATGCCTTGATCAAACGAGGTAATGGGGCCAGAGGTAGGAACAATCGCCATTGTTGGTGGAGAAGAGCTTGGAGTGATCATTGGGGAAGTTTCCATGGCCACGCGAGATGCCACGGATGGAGCAATGCTAGGTGAGATGTCCATTTGGTCCGTGTGGGAAGGTTCGGTACTAGCTTTGGATGGAGATGCCATGGAGATATGAGGGAATTTTGGAACGTATTTTTGATCTAGGATTTTTGGGAGAGAAGAAGACGCTGGAAGGAGGGTTTTAGAGAGATGAGGGTAACGGTTAGAGAGAGGAACGGAGGAGGTTGAGTGAAAATAGGGAGGAAGAGATTTAATGGGGAACAAGATTTTAATTTGATTTGACATAATGAAACCTATCTAATCAATCCCTATTATCTCTCAAACTAATCTCTATCCACACAAACCGAATTAAACCCTAACCACTTCCTTTTTAAAACTCTTTTTAAATCAATACAACACGGTTGCAAAAAAAATAAAAAAGAAAGAATTTTTTTTTTTTTTAAGTAAAACGTAGAAAGAAATAAAAATAAGTAAAACAAATTTGTAACTAGGCCCAAGACAATATATGCAAAAATTAAAATAAGTATGGGCTAGTTACTAATTTATGTTTACCAAAAATAAATGAAACTTGTTGAAGACGTTTTCAAAATCGTAAACTCTTATTAAAAAGACTTTCAGATTTTGAGAAATTAATCAACAATATTTCGAAAATAATAATAAAAAAAAACTAATATAGCACACACTAATGTGTTAAGACAATGATGGCAACACGTAGGATAACACATATGATATAAAACCCCTTGATAAATAATTTTCAGTTTCAAACATTTGAGGCATAATAAGCTTAGCCTTTTTAGACACTTCAGGCATAACAAGCTGAGCATTTTTCATGCACTTTAGGCATTATATGCCTATATATATATTTTTTAAGTACATTGCTTGTTAAACACGTCTCAATACACTTCTTTAAACAAGAAAGCATCGTAGTAACGAGCTCCGTGCTTCAAGTTATATTTCAAGTGTAGAGACCAAGTGATCTATGCCTTTCAAGTAGGGTACACTGTAGTAGCGAACTCCATGTCCCTAATACTTAGCATAAATCACCTCATACCTTCTCATTAGCAAGAGTACATCGTTGCAGCGAACACCGTGCCCCGAGCTCGAGAGAAAAGTATGAAAAAATGCCTTTGTCTTTTATTTATCAAGCAAGAAAAGATTAGTGACTTTGTCACTTTAAGCATATGAAGGGGAATGATATCAGACATGCTAACCTAAGTAATAACCTACCATAACAAAAAGGTCAGTATGTGCCACGGTCAGAACTAAGCTAACCAGATTAAACAAATAATAAAGCTTTTTTTTTAAAATAAACAGAAAGAATTACACTAATATACAAGTGTTACCCTGAGTGATAATATCACCTGGGGTAGCACAGATGAACAGACTCAGAGATTACAAAGACCAAGAGATCTTTTCAAACTAGAAAATCTCTCGTGGTCTAAGGCCTTGGTAAAGATAGCAGCCAGTTGATACTTAGTATCAATATGATCAATGTTAATTAGGCCTTTATCTACCAAATCTCTAAGAAAATGATGACGTATGTCAATGTGTTTGGTACGGGAATGTTGAACTGAGTTTTTTGAAATGTTGATAGCACTCAAGGTTATCACAAGACATAGTCAAAGAATTACTCTCTAGGCCATAGTCATCTAACATATGTTTTAGCCAAATAAGTTGTGAACAACAACTACCACCGCAACATACTCGGACTCACTGTGGAGAGAGAAACACAATTTTGTTTACGACTATACCATGAAACTAAATTGTTGCCCAAGTAAAAACACCCCCCACTAGTACTCTTCCTATCATCCATATCCCCGCCCAATCCGAGTCACTAAAGCCAACCAAATTGATATTAGTATCCTTACTAAACCAAATCCCTAATTCACTTGTTCCTGAAACATATTTAATTATCTTTTTGACAGAATTAAGGTGAGAGACTTTAGGATTGGCTTGATAACGTGCACAAACACACACGCTGAACATGATATCGGGACGACTAGAAGTGAGATAGAGAAGGCTACCTATCATTGAACGATAAAGAGTAGGATCAACATCCTCACCTACTTGATCTCTACCAAGTTTGAGAGAAGAACACATGGGGATTTTTGAACTTTTTGCTCCTTCCAACCCAAACCTTTTTACTAGGCTCTTTGCATACTTGCTTTGTGAAATGAATATTCCTTCATTTGATTGTTTCACCTGCAAGCCTAGAAAGAATGTTAACTCTCCAATCATGCTCATTTCAAATGTTGATGTCATAGCTTCTACAAAATCTTTTAAACATGTTTGAGAAGTAGAGCCATAAACTATGTCATCAACATAGATTTGAACAATGACTATTTCTTTGCCATGCCTTAGGATAAATAAGGTCCTATCTCGCTTCACCTCTTGTAAAGCCATATTCAAGTAAAAAGAGGTTAAGCGACCATACCATGCACGTGGAGCTTGTTTCAAGCCATATAAGGCTTTATCAAGTCTATATACATGGTTTGGTAGATGAGGATCTTCAAATCATTTTGGTTGTTCAACAAAAACTTCTTCTTTTAAATAACCATTTAAAAAGGCAAATTTTTAACATCCATTTGAAACAAAGTAATTTTTAGAAAACAAGCTATAGCCAAGAGGAGTCTTATAGATTCTATTCTAGCAACGGGAGCAAAGGTCTCATCAAAGTCAACACCTTCAATTTGGGTGTAACCTTGTGCTACGAGACGAGCTTTGTTCCTAACAATATTTCCTTGCTCATCTCGATTTGTTTTTGAAAATCCATTTAGTACCAATAACATTTGTATTACTAGGACGTGGTACTAAACACCAAACTTCATTACGAGCAAATTGTTCAAGTTCCTCTTGCATGGCATGTATCCAAAAATTATCTTTTAAAGCTTCGTAAATATTTTTGAGTTCTAAAGAAGAAACAAAACAGGAATATTTTACCTTGTGGTATGTGGTGGACATACACACATACCTTGCCATTTCACGATCACTAAAATGTCCTTTGTTCCTTGTTCGTACCCCTTCACTAGCTTCACCAATAATTTGAGAGGAAGGATGGTCTCTTCGATCCTAGCCGGTGGATCCCTTCTCAAATCTTCATGCACATGAGCATCATCATCTCGACTGTTCATCCTTTTCGCTTGCCGGATTGGTTTTGGGTGATACCGAGATGCTATCCCTTCAAAGTGGCAACACTTGGGCCAGCACTGGGTATCACTTACTTGATTTTGATTCTCCAGTTCTTCCAGCAATATTAATGGAGATTCCTGTACTCCATCACCTGTAACACTTGCTAAATCATCAAAAACAACGTTAATTGATTCCTGAATGGTTTTTAACCTAAGGTTATAAACCCTATATGCTCGACTGTCCTGAGCATACCCAAGAAATATAGCCTTATCACTTTTAGAGTCAAATTTAGCTAAGTAATCCCGATCATTTAGAACATAACACACACACCCAAATGTATGAAAATAATGAACCTTTGGTATCCTACCATTCAAAATTTCATAAGGTGTCATTCTAGTACCAGGTCTTAGAAAAACCCTAATGGCCGTGTGACAAGCTGTGTTTATGGCCTCAGCCCAAAATCTTTTTGAAATTCTTTTTGAAAACAACATCACACGTGCCATCTCAAGTAAGGTCCTATTTTTTCTATCAGCCACCTGTAAGTGCTCCAATTTGAGCTTGTTAGAATTTTCGTTAGAAAATTAACGAAAGTTATAACATTTCTAACAATTCCTAACAATCCTAACTTTTCTAACAAAGTGAGGGTAAAATGGGCATTGCTATTTAAAGATAAACCTTCAAAGGAATCTTAAAAAGCAAAAGAATTGGAAAAAACCCGAAACAGCAAGTTGAAAAACAATTTCTGCTGGAATTTTTGAATTTTATTCCTTGTGTCCAAAGCCTGAGCTGCATTTAATGAACAGTGCACGCCTACTGGACCTATCCGCGCGGATACCTTTGCATTTTCAGGAGGGCTATAAATTGAGCCCTCCAGTCACAAAAATAAGGAGGAAAAACACAATTGCACCGAACCTCTGGCGAAATATAGAGAGAAAACAGTGAGAATTCACAAGAATTGTCACCTTTTTCTCTCCAATCTTTCCCAACTCATACTCATCCACTCACTCTCATATTAAAGCCCTAAACACTCATACACTCAAGCCAAACACTCAAGAACACAAGGAAGATTGGTAAACCCTCCTCTTCCTAACCCTAAATCTCATCCATGCATGCATCTTCAAACTACAAAATGTAGTTCTTTCATCTTCTTGCTCTAGATCTAAGAAGATCACCATGGAAGACCATCTCCATGGATGATCTTCTACAAAGATCAACATTATTTTTAAGCTTTCTTACTTTCTTGCAAAGAAAACTCATTTTCAAAACCCTAAAAACCATTTTCAAGCATAAAATCTTGATTTCAAAGGATAAAATTCCCCTTCCCAAGCAAATGAAATGCTTAGTCCTAATGTACCCCAAGGATGGTTTGGTATAGTTGATTCACCACTAAAATGTCTAGTGATCACTAACCAAACCCTAGGGAAATGGGGACAAGCATGGATGCAAAACCCCCCTTAAAATCATATTTTCTTTCTTGAGAAGTTGCTGTCCAGTAGCAATTTTCTCAGACCTCAGTCCATGGTCTTAATTTTTGGACACAGATGAACTTGGAATTTGGTGTTGACTACAAAATACTTTTTGTAGCCAACATCCAGAGCTTTCCATACATATTTTTACCTTATTTTTTGGGTGAGTAAAACTCCTCTTTTCAAATTTTCTTTCAGAGGCTAGTTCATCAGCTTCTGGGAATCCAGATCTCATATCTGAGGTTTCCAGAAGGTTTTGACCCCTCAAATCTTCTCCAAAATGGAAAATTCCTTCGCAAAAACTTTATTTAAGGTGTCTAGAACAACTTTCATTCTCTGAGTTTATCCAGATTATGAATTTTTAAGACCCTTGAATCCCTTTCAAAATCAAAGGTCCACTGCCTTTTTCATTCTGGCAGAAATGGCTCTCAACTTCAAAAGGTCTTTTGAGTACCAAATCTCAATCCAAAAATCTTCCAAAAAATCATGGGATCAGTTTAAAGTCTTAAAAAGATATCCCAATTTTTACTTTTCTGAGTTTAAAAGTATTTTGGCCAAAACACACAGACACACACACACACAAATGATTTTCAGCTTGGAAGACTCGTTTTACGAGGCGCGTCGGGTGCACACTAACGTCCTTCCCGACGCGTAACATGACCTCCGAACCTAAATCTCTGATCTCGGGCTTTTTTCAAAGTTTTGGCCCTCAAAATTAAAATGGCGTGGCGACTCCGTTTTCCGGTTTTATTTGGTTTTTCAAAGAAACGCAAAAATCGAATTTTCCCGCGAATGGCAACATCATCACAGTGGCGACTCTGCTGGGGACTAAGTTTTTTTTTAAAAAAAAATGGTATTTGGTATATTGGTGGAAACCACTAAATTTCCCGTTATCGCCTCCTAACACGAGTCGGGGATAAATTGTGGTCTAACAATCCCACGTACCGGTATCACCGTTTTAAAAAAAGCTTTTGAGGGGCAAGCTTCCGTCCCGGCTTCGAAAATCATTTTTGTGTGTGTGTTGATTTTTGCACGCTTTCATGTTGTTTTGGCCGCCTGAGAAAGTCAAAATTTTGACCGTCGGAATAATGTCCCTAACTCGTCGGAATTTTCGTGCTTACGTGCTTATGTGCTCATAAAAAAAAAAATCAAAAAAAAAAAAAAAGGATTTTCAAAAAAAAAGAAGAAGAAAATTCTCAAAAAAAAAAATCATGCATCATATTTTTAAGACACATAAAAAAAAATCTCTATTTTACTCGAGAGAAAAGAATATAGGATCACTTGACACTACGCGCACGTGACCGTACACCGCACACTACGCCCTTAACCCGGGAAATCCTTGTCGCGGTCCGTTTGGTCTTATTACGCCTCTCGGATGAGCACAGACTACCCAAACATCCCATGGAGCCTCGTGTCGACCATGCACTTGTCCGTGACACACTTTGTCCGAGACCCGTTGGTTTTTAGTCCGGGTCCGTGTCATGCCCCGTCCGTGTATAGACCTTTCCTTTCAAGCCTTTGTCGGCATACCGACTCAATATCTTTCGGTCCCTAATCGCCGAAGTTCTCGCCGGTTTTCCGCCGCGTACTTTGACCAAGATATTGACCGGCGCCTTGACTTCGGCTCGATCCGGCACAAATTATACACCGACTCCCAAAGATTGACACCGAGTCATCAAGGATTAATGACTATTCCATGCCTAATTACGGCTTAACTCGACGACAAGTCAAGATCAATCGTGGACGCTTATCGCCCAAATCATGCCGACTTTTCGTCGGGCCCTGACATGATCTTGACTTTCGACGCCGCCTTGTCCGTAATTTACATCGAATGCTCGTTAAGACTCGATTACCCGCCGTACTTTTAGGATCGTTTTTCTTTCTGGCCGGTGGGACCCGCTTGCCCTATAGGACCTCGCCCGGGCCGTCCCACCCCGGGAGGTCGAAATACAGTGGAATACGAGGGACTTATAGACGTAGTGACGTGGCCCACCGATCCAGAATCGAGTAGTTTGCGAAAAAGAAGAGCAATCTTTTCCAACCGATTAGGTTAATAAAACATGTTTTAAGTAAACGTGAACAAATAATCGCATGTTGCATGAGCCTAAAGCCCAAACACCTACCCTCCTTCCATTCCTGCACATCCGAACCTTCATGTCCTTTCCCCGCAGCCTCCGCACAAAGCTTGGTTTCGGCACCGGTCACCGTTTGATCGCTGGGAAGAGTCAAGCGCGTCATCGCCTTCGCCGTTTGTTCCGACTCCGGGTTTCGTAATGTCTCGCATCGCCGGTAATGATGGGGATAACATCACTCCGCCTCCCGGACCCTCGACAGAGCAACAAAGGGAATCGCTAGCGTACGTATGAGGCTACGACAGAAGCACATCTAAACAAATTTTTATGGAAGCTATTAAGAGTCACGGCCTCGGCCGCCACCTCAATCCGGATGGCACCTTCACCGTGGAAGAAGACGAGGATGCCAACCCCACTCTCGCCGCCACGACTACACCAGATGCCGCCACCCACCTCCTATGGTGCCACTACCGTAACCCATGCCTCCTCGATTTTCGGGTCACCAGGCTCCCCAACCACGCACCACCTGGATCCACGCAGCCCGACGGCACAAATCGCTGGGGGCAAAATCAAGACGGAATGTCTTCTCATGGTTGGGGCTATCTCGGAATGCCACGCCTAATCGGGATCCCTCCTCGCTCGGGAACCGATCAATCCGGACCCTCACAAAGAACAGCCTACAGTTCGGAATGCCGCCACAACTTGGTTCTGGGGCCACGCCGGAGCCCCTCTCGTAACAGTACTAGTTGTGCTCCTCACACAAATCCATTCCTCACTCGGACTTTTATGGGTTACCAAGCCTCCATCCCTGTCATCCGAATCACCAGGACCGCAGCACTCTGGGTTACACACCTTCACCACAAGCGACCATGCATTCAACAATTCGGCGGCCCGCACTCAAGCCTACTTACTGCCCCACTGAAATCCAAGTTATCCGGCTACATCGGGGCTGCCCCCACCTACTTTTCCGCTTGAAAATCAACAAAGAAGCCGCAAGGTTCTACCCTTTTGCTCGTGCTCCCACTCATGCTCCCTGTGGTAACTCACCCCCAGACGTTTTCACCTACGTCCCCGGATCGGCCGTCTCTCCACCCGCCCGCCTCCGGTGGTAGCTCCTCTCTAGCTCACCCACTAGCTTGAATGCCATGGTTCCGCCACAAGACCCTCATCCGGCCTCGGTTCATGGAACAACACAAGGAAATGAAAGCGCAGATCGCCGAACCGACCGCCAAGAAGTTCGCTCTTCCGCCTACTGCACCCGGACTCCATTGTTCCTCTCCCCACAAATTCGTGATGCCAAATCTGGATCTCTTTGATGGGACCGCATGTCCAAAACCCATTTGGACACGTATACCTTGGCGATGAAAGCCAAAGGATGTACCAATCGCCAGCCGGCCGACTATTTCGCCTATCCTTGAAGACCAAGGCCTTAAAGTGGTTCTTCCGTTTGAAACCCGAAGCCGTGGCTACATGGGACCAGATTACCAATGCTTTCACGTAAAAATATAAGGCCAACTTGGAATGGGAAACAAATAGGGTTGATCTACAAACAACAAGCAGGCCCCGATGAGAATGTTGGGGACTTTTACAAGCGGTGGAATTGCGAAACTCGGTGAAATGGCCATCCCTCCTTCCGAAGAGGAACAACCTGACATCTTCCAGCCATGTTTGAAACCACATCTGAGAGCCTCCCTCGGGCCACTTCCCATACTCGCACTTACGGGCCATGGTTAACTCGCAGCCTAAGTTTGAAAAGGCCTACAATCGGCAACCTGGCCGCCGCACTCCGCCTACGAGATATCGGGCCCCTCCCCGCAAACACCGCCTCGCTCCTGCTAAAGGCAAAGAGATGATTAACTATGCGGGACAGAATGTAATAACACGACTCCTTTTGCTCCCAGGAAACCAAACAGCCCAAACCGCGGGTCATAAATCTCGAAAACTTTGGAATGCCCCCGAATGACATCTTTAGGGGATCGGTGAAAGAAGGCTTGCTGCGGCCTTTGGAAAATTTCCAACCCGTAAATCCGAATGCTCCCGTGGATACTACAAAGTATTGTGCTTTTCATCAAGCTCACGGACATCCGATCGACAACCGCTTTACTCCGAAAAAGGCAATTCAGGGGCTAATAGAGCAAGGAAAGTTGGAAGGCCCCGAGGGCCCAACACAGCCAAAAATCCGCTGCCACGGAACCATAATCAGTGAATATGATTGAATGCGGAGAATCTTCACACGCCCAGAAGATGCCGATGAAGGTCCCCAAATACCCGTGGCCAATCTCGTCGAGGATCCCGACTGATTCCCCTTCGCCTCGAGGATATCGAACGAATCAACTCCATCTTGGTCTCATGTCGAGACTCCTTGCAAGAATACGAGGCCCGCTATTTCTCGATAAAGGGAAAACCGATACCGAAGAACCTGGGCCGTTCCGCTCGTAACATGAGAGAACCATTTACACAAGATGGTTAGAACAATCGAGAAGAATCGAACAAGAAAGCTTCCCGGCGGGCGCACACGTCGGGGCTTATCAGAAAGAGGCCGAAGAGCGTCCGGAGCTAGTACACTTCGCAAATTGGCTTTGGGAGAGCCCGAATATGATCCCGAGAACAGTGAAGAATCTAAGAAGAGGATTCCTTCTATATCCTACCCGGTGTCAAATACGTGCCACCCCCTCTCACTCTTCCCCGCAATTTCGGGAGGAGAAGCCGAGTCACAATTACCGCTTTCCGGAATGGGAACATATGACAATTTCTGCGGTTGCACGCACTCCATATTCCCCAACGGGTTTGATCGACGTTCCTCTCACCCGAAATCCCGGTAGTATGGGAAGAAGATTCTCGGTGACAGCGATGATGATGATGATGACGAGAGTGAAGAGTCAACCGAGGCCCCGATCCGAAACAACTGGAACAATCATGCCGTAAATGAGCCCATGGGAGCCGTGCACAATGGCCGGTTGTCGCTAGCAACGACGAAGGACCGCCAGAAATGCGGATCGATACCAATGGAGACAGACTCCCTACGAGGTGTCACTCGTAAGATGCATTTGTGGCCAATGCCCTGATACTCCTGTGGATGAGGGACAAAGAAAGCCCGCGCCCGCATCCGTACATATCCGAAATCCTAGAACACAACGTTCCTTATAAGAACCCGAATGGTGAATGGAGAGGGTTTATTGAAGCACTCGGTCGAAAATGGAGGGTTTCACCACCGAAGATGAAGAATTCGTAAACGTTATCGGATCTTTTCTTCTTTCCCACGAACGGATGGCATAACAACCGTAAGTGGTCACAAATGCCGCTCGAGCGCAGCCGAGCGCCTCAATCACCGAAAAGGGTTATCGATCGAACGTCTCCCCGGCCTTCATACCTATGAATCCACATGACGCCTTCCTAATTGCTCCAAGTGCCCGACAACGGACCCCGGTGCTCCTTATTTGGACACGATTTATCGAGCCAAGCTACCTCAAACTCCGAAGGGGAACGTTGCCTATCCTTCACTTGTGGCCGCCCTACTTGCAAGATTGAAAGAAAAAGGATATACGATGAGATGGAGGCCGATAGCCACAACTCAGGCCATCCAAGGGATGAAATCGAAAAGCCGCCGAGCCCCGACAATAGCGACTCTTGTTGCATGATAACTATGAGCAAGGCCGGTCATGAGAGTGAATCGTAGGACGCCCTAGCTCGCGGGCCATCCAGGGGCAACAACACAACCCCAAACCCGAAAGCCTCGTGACTTGGGAAGCGCTTATAAGGGCCGCCCAGAAGGAGCCGCATGTGCTCGGCCCCTCACTTGTCACTAGACTCCGTCGAACCAATGGCCAATAGCCAAAAGTGGCTCCCCATCGACCCTAGCATCATTGAAGAAATCCAGTCAAGAGACGACGGATGAGGAAGTTAATCTGTTGACCCGATCTCGCGCATTTTCCAAGGAAATCCCAAGGCGTATAAGAAGGCCACGCACCAAGCACCAAAAGAAGATCGCCGCCCCTATGCTAAGACAAATTTGAAAATCCGGACCACGAAAAGAAGATCCCGTGCTCACCAGGTTGAAGCAAACACAAAGGCCAACATTTCCTCTCGGTCTCTACTCACCTCGTCCTATCCCCATAAGCCGAAGCCGGAAGAAAGCCCGGCTCGCACTCGTGCCTATTGATGCTACTCCCGATGATGTGGTACACTGATTGGAAACATCCACTACAGAACATAATCACTTTCACGTATCTCGACCTCCCTCAATTTGGGGCCGATCATAATGAGCCTCTCTTCATCACAAACCCACTGGATGAACGACGCCTCCCTCGGGTCCTGGTTGATAATGGGTCCGAATGAACATTCTTCCAAAGAAAGATCATGAGCTTGCTTTATATCAAGACTACGTACTTGAAGCCTTCTTCTCTCACAAATCAAGCTTACGACTCAACATCCCGAGCAAATCCTCTGAGTTGCTACTTTAGACCTCTCGGGTTTGGATGTAAATTGATACCGTGGAATTCCGGGTTATCGACATCCCGATTACTTTCAACGCCCGTCGGGAAGACCTTGGCCGCACCAAGTCAAAGGGGTCGCCTCAAGCCTCCACCAAAGGTGTGTGAAATTCGCCTCGAATGGGGATCCGACGACCATTTACTGGAGATTTAGTCACTTTAGAAGGCACAGATACGGGCGGAATACCTATTCTCGAAATCAAACATGACGAGGAAGGTCACATGCTAACGGGCTTCACGGCCGAGCCTCCCAAGGCCCAAGTGTGCAACATAGATCCGACTGGTCACTGGGATAAAATCCCACCGGTCTTGAAAATGATGAGAAAAATGAGCTATCTACTCCGGCCTCGGCCTGGGAAGCGCCAACAAGGAACTTTCAAACTCATCGAAGTGAAAGGACGTAATACTCGCCACGGCCCGGGATATGAGGCCTCCCAATGACACCGCAAAGGGAAAGAGATTTGAAGCCGCCACAGAAAGATCCCGATCGACAACCCTAAATCTCTTCCCTTCACCCTAATTTGGCCGACTACTTTGTAAAGGGTCCCACACAACCAGAAACATCACAGAGCCCACTCCTACGGCAAGGATGGCTAAAGCTACAGGATAGCCTCAACAAGTTCGTAGGAACCAAGGCTAACCCGGTCCGTAGAATGTTCCCGGACCTACCCAAGATACCCGGGGCTACCACCGCCATGAAAAGTGAGTATACCTTCGCAGGCGTGCCTCGACTCGTGGAACAGCTCGAGAAGCTCACAACCACTATTCCTACCGCTCAGAAGATCCGAAACCCGAATTTGAACCGACAAAGGCAAAAGCTAAGGCCACGGAATTTCCCTCGATGATTGGGATGGTCTCGGTTATGCAAAGAATTGTTCGAAGAAGAAGTCCAAAGCGTACCTGATTGATCTCGGCTTGGTCCAAGGGATGATAGCAAGAATTGAGAAAGGAAGACAAAAACAAGACAGCTTCCCGAGTCATGAGGCCACCAATAGCGATGCCGCTAAAGAATTGGGAAACTCTCTCGTGCCCGTCCGCGACCAAAGAGGAAATGATCACCAAGCTTGGATTGGTCCCCCGTCCCTCAGTGTCAATCTAGGACAAGTCCTCCCGCCTCTCTCTCGTTAAAATCGAGTCTCTAGGGTCGTCCGACGGCCTTACGCCCGAAGACTACGAGTCCGTAGCAAGCACTGTATTCCTTTTCGTTTTCAATGAAATGACGAACCTTTCTGAGTATCCCTCGATTGCCACTTTAACTAATGATGAATTAATTAATAAAAAATTTTAATAATAATTCATTAGATAAAGAAGCAGACACATTAAACAAAAAAAAATCAAACAACAAAAAAAAATCTTTAAGCAAAGTTATCCGGAAAGAGGAAAATCGAGCCCAAGCCGCCGAAGAGATTTTGACGAGTGTGAATTTGGGAACCGCAAGAGCCTAAAAGAGACGCCTTGATTGGTGATTTCTTCGAAGGAATCGAAAAGGATGCTCGCAAAGTCCTACAAAATCCTCAATTCAAAGAAAGTTGCCCTCTTCATCAAAGAAAACATCATGTGCATATGGGTTGCCACCGAAATCATCTCGTATAATGGATCCCACTTCGAAGGGGAATGTGAAAACCGCCGCGGAATTCGAATAACCCGTCACAAGTCATCTCCCTACGGGCCCCAAACCAACGGAGCCGTCGAAGCAAAGAAACAAGACTCTCGGAAAATATCATCCGGAAAATGGCCGTCCAAGGCGTAGATTGGCCCGAGAAGTTACACTCGGCACTCGGGCTGGGCTAACACGCCGGTCGGGAACGGCAAGCGGGGAAACACCTTTTGCTCCTCACATACGGAATGGAAGCCGTACTCCCAATCGAGCCGGAAATCCCCTCGCTCCGTATACCGCCGGAAAGCCGGATCAACGAGGTCGAATGGCTCCAGTCGCCATGATGAATTGGCCCTACTAGATGAACGCCGATCAAGGCCATGGAACACATCCGAGCCTACCAAGGAAGAATGGCCAGAGCCTTCGACAAGAAAGTAAAGCATCGGGAGATCCGAGAAGGTGACCTCGTTCTAAAAGAAAAGCCCTGGGCCCGTATCAACCCCCTCGGCAAATGGGAGCCCGTATGGGTCGGGCCATATGTCGTCCGTAAGATCTTCTCCGAGGAGCCATGCAACTTGCAGACCTCGACGGGAATCCCTTTGTACACCCAAGTGAATGGTGACAAGCCGCGCAGATACTACGCGTAAAAAAAAAACACAAAAAAAAAAAACAAAAAAAAAAAAAAAAAGAGTGCTAAAAAGAGTAATACCCAACTAGGTTAGAAACCCGAAAAGGGCGGCCTAGGTAAAAAACAGGTTGCACCAAAAAAACAAAAAAACAAAAAAGAGTTCACCGGGTTGAACTACGAAGACCCGAGCTCCTCAAAATGAGGGGAACGTAGGCAAATGGAAACGGTTCGGTCTAAAGCACAAATAAAAGCCATACTTTGGCATCAATACAATTGATCGACCATGAAAGCGTCTTGAAAACTCTAAAGCAATTCAAATATTCATTACAAGTTAAAAGCTCTTTGATGAGTCTAAGCCCGATTCATTCCTACAACCGGCAACCTGTTAAAAGAAAACTAAGATACATAATCAAACTAGTGTGTCTGCTATGACAAGAAAGGGATACTGAAACCTCGTAGTCACTCCAAGCCACTCGTACTGGCCTCTCCCTTTTTCTTCCCCTCCGAGTCTTCTTTTTCGGACCAGAAAAATGTCAGTTGTTCCTCCTACCAAGCTCAGTATAGGAACAGGGATCTATCAAACCAGCCTCCGTCGGGGCCTTAGTAGCCCTAGCGTCATCCCTCATCTCCCGTAACCTAGCCGGTAGCATAGGAGCCCTCCTCTCCCGTCTCTTGACGTAAGCCTCATAATCAGCCGCGCCGTCTCCGCTCCCGTCATGAGGGTTGGCCCTCGCCGCCCCTCCTCCTCTCGTAAAACAGTCGTCCTCCGCACCTACAATGGCCTCACGCCGCCTCAAAATAGCCACCCGAGTCTCTCCTGCATGCCTCTCATACCAATCCAGGTACCAAGTGGTCAAGAACACCTGGCCTCTGACGCCCGAGAATGACCCGAGGAGGAAAGGCATCATACCTCCATGCTCGGGAAAGAAATGGAAACACCGAGGGATCATCCATGGAAACAGAGCCACCACCCCGGTGGCTACATCATCAAAGCCCTCCAAAGGAACCTGCTCCAAGCCAAACTGTCTCGGGACCGCAGCCGAATGTAGAAACCGGACTGAGAAAGCCCCGAAGCATAACCACATGGGACCCGTCCCCGAAGCACTCGCGAGTCTCCACCCGCCAATGAGGCACCAACCATCTCGATATCTTCAGCCCGGCGACCCGCCATCCAACGCTCCCACGAGCCCCGATCATCGAAATCTACATCAACACCTCTCCCGGCAAAAGTCCAAGGCTCGATCATATCAGAGGTTTCCCGAAGAACCCCCAAACGCTCCATCGCCCAAAGGTCAAGAGGAACGGGCTGCCCCCGCGCATATACCGCCGTCCGTAGCTAACTGCCGAGAGCATGAAAAGTCTCCCCAAGAATCAAAGGAACGACATCTCTCGCCCTGTGCCACAGCCGGGGAACGACAACATCCGGCGAGACCGATGGCGCATCCCAAAGGAATAGATCATGAACAGGTGCCAAACATACAAAGTGCAAAGGCATCCCAATAGGCATCATCCACCAAGCCTAGGCCCCTAAATCTCGTCTGAAGACCGGAAATATCGAAATGATCGGGACCGCGGATCATACCTTGCGCTTTCCTCCGGAAAGATGAAGGAGGACGCACAATCTGTCAACAAAAGAAGCCCCTCCGGCAAAGGGACCGCTATCTCTTCCACCTCCGGACCTCCAAGCAAGGCCCGAAATTCTTCGACAATGGAACAATCTCGTTGAAGGAAAGGCAAAAGACATGCCTTCTAGTATCCCAAAATGATGAAGAAGCTCTCAAGAGGTCGTAGTCCGAACCAATTCCTTGAGAGACCATAAGCATCTCACCTTGTACCTTTCTTCAAAGAAGGACCTCCTCTCATGCATGATCTCCCTAGGACCAATCCTTGAACTTGTTGAAGAATGACACTTGGGATTCTTGGGACAATTTTGATGGAGCTTTTCTAAAGTTTTCCATGGTTTTTCTCTCTTTCTCCCCGAAAATGGCCGTTTGACCGGAGGTTGAAGAGGATATTTGAATTTGAAATAAAGCAAGACCAGGTCCGGACCAAAATTAAAGGACACTGTCGATGCGCCCCATCCGCGCGGATGGGATTGCTTTCCAAAAAAATCTGCAATAGCCCAAGCCGCTACGCCAAAAAAGGAATATTCCGTTCCGGTTGCTCGAAACTTGTGCAAAAACCTCCCCAAACCAGTCCATATACCAAACACCCTTGCAAAAAAAAAAACCAAGGCTCATACGACACTGCATTCATATTGCATTGCATTCATAAAATAAAATCCTAAATTATTACATTCCAAAAAAAAGAGAGTGTGCATAAAAAAAAAACAAACAAACATAAATAAAATCCTAAATTATTACATTCCAAAAAAAAAGAGAGTGTGCATAAAAAAAAAACAAGCAAACATAAATGAAATCCTAAATTATTACATCAAAAAAAAAAATGTGCATAAGTTGTACAAATCTAAATCTCAAAAGAAAAAAAAATCAATCGGAGTCTCCAGGCCCGATGCTCTCCCCGGCCCCTCTTGCGACTCGGGCCCGCCTCCTCGGGAGCCCCCGAAAATCTCGGGCTCGTAATCGTCCTCGTCTCCGCAGAGAGGCTCGTCAGGACCAACCGGCACGCTCTGATAGGGCAAGCCGAGATCTGCGAAAAAATCGTACCCGAAGGTGAAGGCGTCGGACTCCTGGATGTACGAAGACGAACCGCCATGCTGCCATACGTGTCCCTGCCCGTGTGGATCCCCGAGAATGACGTGATCCAAAGGCAGCACCGCGCGGGGATCGAGGAGAGGAGACAGAGGAGTCTCTGAAGAAGTCTCTGAGCGAATAGGGGAAGCCTCCCGTCTGACAGCGCCGCCGTGGTCGCCTCGCTCTAGCCTGAGGAGCCCCGCGAGCGACCATCCTCCTGATGAATCTCTTGGCTCCGATCACTTGCTTCGTCAGCTTCTCGACGACCACCTCCGAAAACTGCACAAAAGCAAAAGCGTCAAAAAAAAAGGTGATGCTAAAGATGATGAAACAAAAGAAAGAAAAGAAGGGGAAAAGGTGAAGCCATACCTTCATACCCGGACGAGGCCGGAAAGCTCGTGGAAGTTGCTCGGGCTGAGGGATCTGCAGCCTCAATCGGACCCCATCCTGGATATAGGAAAAATCCGTCCGAGGGTACCGCGGGATCCCAAGCCCCTCCCTATCCAAAACTCCGAGGCATCCTCACCTCCTCAAGACGAATGTCGCATACGGCTCAATCGCCACGAAGTCCGAGAAATGCCGCTCGGCTTCTGCACCGTCCCCAGTGTCACTGACCGATCGCTCGGTGCATCATATCAGCGGGAGGCTCCACCGTGTCCTCAAGGCGAGTTCACGCCATGCCGGCGCGTCACCCTCTCTCCTGCATAATAGGCATCGCAGGGTCGGACCCCTCAAAATCCTCCGCCGCACCGTCCCGGATCTCGCGCCCTTCAGCTGCGCTACCTCAAAGCGATCCTGTGGGAAGAATATCATCCCCTTATCTCGTCTCGGCCTCCGTCAAAGGAAGGCAATCCGCGTACTTGAGAGTCGTACGCCCCCGGAGCTTATCTTCTCCCGGCATGCTTGGACCAAGACCGCATGGCCGATACGCCCGACGTACTCCGCCGGCTGCCGCCACACCGTGACGTGGAAAAACTCCAACGCCCATACCTGCGAAAGGTAAAAATCCAATCAATCCAGTGCAAAAGAAAAGTGCGTGCTCAAAAAAAAAAGAGGAAAAGCAAAAAGAGAGCTTATACCTCTAGGGCAAACTCGAAGCAGTACAAGGAGCTCACAGCCTTCCGGCTGTACCTATCAAGAGCAAAATAAAGCTCTGCCCCCGCCTCTCCCCAGAGACATCTCCGGCCGTCTCCATGTCCTCCAAGGACCTCAAGAAGGCAAAGACTGCCGTCCCCTCAAAGATGTCCAAAGAGCGTGCTCGAGAAAGCAAACCACAAGAAGGCCCTGGCAATCTGATCGGCGCCTATCCTCTCCTCCCCAGCCTCATAGCTCGCTATGGTCTCCACAATCTTGCCGTATACCACGGCATACTCCATCCCCATCCCCTTTTTGGGAATAGGGGAAAATCCCGTAAGAGCTCGCAGACGCATCGCCGTAGCCATCCCGCCACTCAATGCCGCGTCCATTAAAGGACAGCCCGTGATCGCAGCTGCAATCGGAGGGCGTAACCGTAGCCTCGCCCGGAAGAAGTGGAAGGTGTGGGTCGCGTCCCACCAATGCCGCGCCGCAGCAAACATCAAGCCCTTGCTTTTAGGGAACTTGACCCGGCCCTCAAGCACTCAACAAACTCCCGTGAGCCCCGTCTCGACAACAATCTGTCTCGGACTCGGCAAAGCTCCTCGGCCCGCATCCGGAAGCCGGTCCCACAAGTCAATCACGTACTCCACCGATCCTCGAGTCTTCATTTTGTTCACCAAGCTCCGTCACAAAACGGTGTCCGCCCTGTAAAAGAAAAAAAGAGAGAGAAAATGTCAAAAAAAAAAAATTGCACATGCATTTAAAAAAAAATTTCGACAGCATGACAGCATACAATGAGCATAGCCCCATTTTTCTCGCATGAAAGAAAACAGTTTTCAGCAAGTCCCAATGCATTCATCAAAAAAAAAAATGCATTCCTACGGAAGTAAAAACTCCGTCCCATTTTCAAAAAAAAAAAAAAATGCATACATGCATATCATCCATCTTACATGCAACGGGAGGAAAAATCCGTCCCACTTTTCAAAAAAAAAAATTCTAAACATACATACATCTCATATTGGCAAAATGCCCATTCTTTCCAAACAAAATGCATGCATTGCATCATCATTTATCAATATCAAAATTCAATTTAAAAAAAAAATCATCATCATCAACATGCAATATTCAATTTCAAAAAAAAAGAAATCACAATTCTTCGAATTTTCACATGTAATTTTCGAATTGAAAAAAAAAATGTGGCAAAAATGCCAATTCTTTTTCCCAAGCAAAATGCACATTTTGGGTTACTCATATACTCATTACAACATGCAAAGCATCAAAATCAAAATTCAAAGCCAAGAACATCAATCATTCGAATTTTCAAAAAAAAAATTAATTCAAAAATCACCCAAAATTCAAATTTCAAGCAAGAAATCAACAAAGGGATCAAAGGGTTTCAAAGTATACCGTTCGGAGATTCGAATCTGAAGCCCAATGTTGCCAAGCATCGGGATAATGCTCCTCCGCAACCGATTGCGAAAGATTGTAATGCCTCCTCATCCGGACGAGCTCCAATCGCCTCTCCGCTACCGGGCCACGTCCTTGGCCTTGAAAAGCGCCTTCCCCGTGTTCCATCGCTCAAAAAATCGAAGAAATCGGAGAATTTTTGAAGCTTCTAAGGCCAAAAATGGCGGATTTGCGACTTTCTCTCTCTTTCCTCTCGTAAAATTCAAAAAATCGGACTGAGGAAGAAGAAGGGCGTTGGCCCTAATTAATACCCCTGACTTTCCATCCCTATCCGCGCGGATAGGATTGCAAGGGTCAAAATGACCCTTTTGCCCCTTAAAATTTCAGGACTCTGCAATTCAGTCCCCAACTTGACAGAGTTAACCAAAGATAACCAAAGTCAGCCCCTTGTCGAGAAAATATTCCCCGGCAGTCAAACATAAGACCGAGTGCCCCGAGAAAGATAACGAGATCCCGTATCTTTCATCAAAATCTTCCCGGCAGTCAAACGTAAGACCGAGTGCCCCGAGAAAGATAACGAGATCCCGTATCTTTCATCAAAATTACCCCCGGCAGTCAAACGTAAGACCGAGTGCCCCGAGAAAGATAACGAGATCCCGTATCTTTCATCAAAATTACCCCTGCCAAACGTAAGACCGAGTGCCCCGAGAAAGATAACGAGATCCCGTATCTTTCATCAAAATTACCCCGACAAGAAACGTAAGACCGAGTGCCCCGAGAAAGATAACGAGATCCCGTATCTTTCATCAAAATTACCCCGGCAAAGAAACGTAAGACCGAGTGCCCCGAGAAAGATAACGGATCCCGTATCTTTCATCAAAATCTTCCCTAAGCATAGAAACGTAAGACCGAGTGCCCCGAGAAAGATAACGAGATCCCGTATCTTTCATCAAAATCTCCCCTGCAAAAACGTAAGACCGATCTCCCGAGAAAGATAACGAGATCTCGTATCTTTCATCAAAATCTTTCCCCGGCAAGAAACGTAAGACCGAGTGCCCCGAGAAAGATAACGAGATCCCGTATCTTTCATCAAAATCTTCCCGGCGCCAAACGTAAGACCGAGTGCCCCGAGAAAGATAACGAGATCCCGTATCTTTCATCAAAATTACCCCGGCAAGCCAAACGTAAGACCGAGTGACCCGAGAAAGATAACGAGATCCCGTATCTTTCATCAAAATTACCCCTAGCCAAACGTAAGACCGAGTGCCCAGAGAAAGATAACGAGATCCCGTTTCTTTCATCAAAATTACCCCTATAGTCAAACGTAAGACCGAGTGCCCCGAGAAAGATAACGGAATCCCGTTTCTTTCATCAAAATTACCCTATAGTCAAACGTAAGACCGAGTGACCCGAGAAAGATAACGAGATCCCGTATCTTTCATCAAAATCTTCCCTGAGCCAAACGTAAGACCGATTTCCAGACGAATACGTCTCGATTTTCCCAGAAAGGCTAACGAAATCCCAAGAAAGTTAACGGAATCCAAAAAGCCAACGAAATCTCGAGTAGTACTCGAACTACGAAAGGGCTTGATTCCCACTAGGGATACGTAGGTAGCCTATCATTAGGTCCACCCTCGACCAAAACGGTCACCCTATCCTTCGGCAGCAGACGAAGTCCACCGAAAGGCCATTTCAAATCAAGGTTCGAGGCACCTAAAACGCCATCATCAAGGTCCGAGGCACCTAAAACGCCATCATCAAGGTTCGAGGCACCTAAAACGCCATCTCCAAGGTCCGAGGCACCTAAGACGCTATCACTAGAAAGCGATAAATCACAAAATCCCCACAGAGCGGATAGTCACCAAAAATGGTCATTCCTATCCCCAACAGAGCGGATAGCCATCGACCGAAAATGATCATTCCTATCCCCAGCGGAGCGGATAGCCATCGACCAGAAAATGGTCATCTCTTATCCCCAGCAGAGTTTCTTTCCAGTAACCGACCGTAGAACTCGCTCATCAGGTTCGAGGCACCTAAAACGCCATCATCTCCAGGGTCAAAGACCCGAACTACGACTGGCTTGATTCCCATTCGGGATACGTAGGTAGCCTATCGCTAGGTTCAGCCACCCGATCACTCGATCATCCCGCCAAATATGGAACTTACTCTTATCGACGACCCCGCTTCCTTCGAAAGCGCCGTCGCCGAGGGGCTACTGTAAGTGCTCCAATTTGAGCTTGTTAGAATTTTCGTTAGAAAATTAACGAAAGTTATAACATTTCTAACAATTCCTAACAATCCTAACTTTTCTAACAAAGTGAGGGTAAAATGGGCATTGCTATTTAAAGATAAACCTTCAAAGGAATCTTAAAAAGCAAAAGAATTGAATAAAACCCAAACAGAAGTTGAAAAAAATTTCGGTCAATTTGAATTTTGAATTTTATTCCTTGTGTCCAAAGCCTGAGCTGCATTTAATGAACAGTGCACGCCTACTGGACCTATCCGCGCGGATACCTTTGCATTTTCAGGAGGGCTATAAATTGAGCCCTCCAGTCACAAAAATAAGGAGGAAAAACACAATTGCACCGAACCTCTGGCGAAATATAGAGAGAAAACAGTGAGAATTCACAAGAATTGTCACCTTTTTCTCTCCAATCTTTCCCAACTCATACTCATCCACTCACTCTCATATTAAAGCCCTAAACACTCATACACTCAAGCCAAACACTCAAGAACACAAGGAATATTGGTAAACCCTCCTCTTCCTAACCCTAAATCTCATCCATGCATGCATCTTCAAACTACAAAATGTAGTTCTTTCATCTTCTTGCTCTAGATCTAAGAAGATCACCATGGAAGACCATCTCCATGGATGATCTTCTACAAAGATCAACATTATTTTTAAGCTTTCTTACTTTCTTGCAAAGAAAACTCATTTTAAAAACCCTAAAAACCATTTTCAAGCATAAAATCTTGATTTCAAAGGATAAAATTCCCCTTCCCAAGCAAATGAAATGCTTAGTCCTAATTTACCCCAAGGATGGTTTGGTATAGTTGATTCACCACTAAAATGTCTAGTGATCACTAACCAAAACCTAGGGAAATGGGGACAAGCATGGATGCAAAACCCCCCTTAAAATCATATTTTCTTTCTTGAGAAGTTGCTGTCCAGTAGCAATTTTCTCAGACCTCAGTCCATGGTCTTAATTTTTGGACACAGATGAACTTGGAATTTGGTGTTGACTACAAAATACTTTTTGTAGCCAACATCCAGAGCTTTCCAGACATATTTTTACCTTATTTTTTGGGTGAGTAAAACTCCTCTTTTCAAATTTTCTTTCAGAGTCTAGTTCATCAGCTTCTGGGAATCCAGATCTCATATCTGAGGTTTCCAGAAGGTTTTGACACCTCAAATCTTCTCCAAAATGGAAAATTCCTTCGCACAAACTTTATTTAATGTGTCTAGAACAACTTTCATTCTCTGAGTTTATCCAGATTATGAAGTTTTAAGACCCTTGAATCCCTTTCAAAATCAAAGGTCCACTGCCTTTTTCATTCTGGCAGAAATGGCTCTCAACTTCAAAAGGTCTTTTGAGTACCAAATCTCAATCCAAAAATCTTCCAAAAAATCATGGGATCAGTTTAAAGTCTTAAAAAGATATCCCAATTTTTACTTTTCTGAGTTTCAAAGTATTTTGGCCAAAACACACACACACACACACATAAATGATTTTCAGCTTGGAAGACTCGTTTTACGAGGCGCGTCGGGTGCACACTAACGTCCTTCCCGACGCGTAACATGACCTCCGAACCTAAATCTCTGATCTCGGGCTTTTTTCAAAGTTTTGGCCCTCAAAATTAAAATGGCGTGGCGACTCCGTTTTCCGGTTTTATTTGGTTTTTCAAAGAAACGCAAAAATCGAATTTTCCCGCGAATGGCAACATCATCACACCACCCCATTTTGTTGAGTTATTTTAGGAGCAGAAAACTCATGTTTAATTCCTTTTAATTCACAAAAAGTAAAGAACAATGAATTATCAAACTCCGTTCCATGATCAGACCTTATTCGCATGATAAGAGCAGAAAACATGTTTTTGATTTTAGCATGTAAGACTTTAAACTTTTCAAAAGTTTCTGATTTTTCTTTTAAAAAATATACCCAAGTAAATCTAGAAAAATCATCAACTATTACAAAAGTATATTTCTTACCTCCTAAACTGTCTACCTCAACTGGACCCATTAAATCCATATGCATTAATTGAAAACAGTGCGTTGTCCCAGAATACTCCTCATTATGTTGGGTAGCACTATGGGTAGCACGTGTTTGTTTACCTTTTAAACAATCTTCACATATGATTTTTGTACTAATGTCCAGACTAGGTATACCTCTTATAGCTTCAAAGATTAATGAGTTTCACAATGTTACGAAAATGGACATGACCCAACTTTTTGATGCCATAAGGTAGCATCATCAACCCTCATGAGAATGACACACTTGTTTATCCTCAACAAGATAACAGTTATTATTACTTGACCTAGTACCGGTCATAACACGATTATTGGTACAATCAAAAACTTCACAAGTGTTTTTATTGAATTTTACTTCAAGGTTGTCATCACAAAGTTGGCTAATACTAATGAAATTAGTTACCAATCCATCAACATGCAAAAGATTTTTCAAAGCATGAAATCCAGGTACATTTAATACGCCTTTTCCTACTATATTACTCTTGCCACCACCACCATATGTTACACTACCACCTTGAATAGGTTCATATTCCTTTAAAAATATTTTTGTTCCAAATCATATGACGAGAACAACCACTATCAAAATACCATGAACCTTCAACATTAGTTTTTAAGGCGAGTGCATACAACATCACATATCAGATTAGACTTAGGTTTCCACACTTTCCTACTTTGATAATTTTTCTTCTCGATCGACAGTGATATCCGACATGCTAGGTAGCACTTCGGGTATCACACAGAACTGGACTGTTTTTAAGAGAGTTTTGCAATCATTTTTCAAATGTCCAAGTAGAGTAACAGTAGTTACATATTTTTACCTTGTCGACGACTTATCGGAAGATATTGGTTCAACATGATCTCTTTCTTTAACAAAAATTAACTTATCTTCGTATTAGACAAAGTAGATGCAATAGCATTTAAAGACTCTTGAAAACCCATACCTGCCTTGAGTGGTTTGGACAACCCAAGAATTGCATCTAACTTGGTAGAACTCGTATTGAGTTTCTTGAATGTTGTCTCGGCAAGAGTAAGTTTGCTCTTGACTTTGTCCAGCTCCACATCCTTCTTTGTGAGTTGAACTTCCAATCTAGTCAAGCCATCAGTTAGGTCTTGAACCTCTTTGGACAGAGAGATCACCTTCTTGTTCTCTTTCTTCCATTCATCCACCAATTCTTTGCAAAGGTTCTTAAGACCACAAATGAGTTCATCCTTGCTGAACTCCTTCTCATCTTGTGAACAACCTGCATCCATGTTAACATAACCCACAAAACAAACAACATTTATCAAATTTAAATCAGTATACCTGTTGGATGATATCTCGAGGTGCTATCCCATTTTGGATATCACCTGGGGTATCACCGACAATCCGAGTCACGCTTGTGACCATCATTGCCGTTTGATCTGAATCTTCGATTGATTGGTCTCTTCATCCTCATTGTCACCGAGAGAAACCCATAGGTTCTTTCCCATCTTCCTTAGAGTGTTAGCACACTCATTTGAGTAATGACCCCATCCAGAGCAAGCATGACATTGGATTGATTCAAGGTATTTTGGATCAGATCTGGATTGATCTCGATGATGCTCTCCTTATGGGACCACCTTTCGAGTAGATGGAAATGTCCTCTTGGGCATTGAATTGTACACCTTGGCTTGTTGCTCTTTAGCCTTTACTCGCACATTTTCTTTGTTAAATTTTCTCACCATTGAGTTATATTTCCCGGTAAGTAAGGCAACACCGGCATCTTCACCTAATTCCTCAAAAATTTCGTCATCCTCATTAGTTGAACCACTAGAGGATTGAACTTTTAAAGCAACACTCTTGCCTTTAGAAGCTTCACTTTGCTCACAAGGTTTGACTCAAAATTTTTTAAGATGCTCATTAAGGAATTGATGTTCATAGTAGAAAGATTGTGAGCCTCTTCTATAGATGAAACCTTAATATTAAAACGCTCAGGAGAGTTCTAATAGCCTTTGAAACCAATTGTTTGTTTGTAAAAGGTTCACCTAAAAGTTGACACTCATTAGCAATGTCAAACAATTTTTCAAAATAAGAGGAAATGGTATCACTTTCACCCATTCTCAATCATTCAAATTTGCCAGTAAGACCTCTAAGTTTGTTTTCACGCACACTAGAATCACTTTCACAAAACCTTTGTAAAATATCCCAAGCTTCTTGAGCTGTGGAACTATTTTGAACAAGTTTAAAAATATGCATGTCAACCCACTCAAAGATAGCATTAAGAGCTTTCTCATTATAGTTAGCCAGGGTGATCTCTTCATTAGTCCACTCACCTTCGGGTTTAACTCCGAGCATCACCATCCTCATCAGGAGGTAATAGTGGAAGAGAGTACCCATGAACTATAGATCGCCATGCTCGAAGATCAATTGATTTGATATGCGAGCGAAGGCAAATTTTCCAATATGCATAATTCGAACCATCTAAAACAGGAAGACGTTTTTGGTTTGGATTTGCAGGATCAAATGCCATGATAAAAAGGACCAAACACTTAGTATCGTCAAGTGAGAGGCTTTGATACCAATTGAAATTGTCACGGCTTGAATCACAAGTGATATCCAAGGTGATAACAGCACCAACGATAGCACTTGGGATGTCACACACACACACTTCGAAAATAAAACAATTTTGTAAAAGAGTTTGCAGCGGAATAAAAATACCAAAATTGTTTTTCTCAAGTTATATAAATATAACTTGAGAGTGCCTCTTAGGCAAGACTTTATAATCACTATGAATGAAGTTACAAAGCCGAAAGTTCCCTATAGCTATATCTATTTTAAGCTCTATGGAACAAGAGATAAAGAACGGAATCCTATCCTAGCCTTCACACACCTTGACACCAAGGTAATCAAGTGCGAAATTACAAGGGAGAAAGGATTAAAAAGAACCAAACAAAGAACTCTATCTCTAAGCTTTTCGAAGGTGTGAATGTGATAAAATAATTGGCATGTCTTCAAATAAACCTTCCAAGCTTATTTATAGTCTTCAATTACTTGAAGGCTACTCCAATAACAGCCTTGGGGCTGGTCTTGCACGTGGAGGAAGTATAGGGAGAGTGGGTTAATTTGTTTCCACAATTCTAGCTCCCACTTCCTATTTTGTAGCAACCGAGTTGTTTAATCCTCAAGCCATGCTTCCACACCTTGTACTCCTTTGCTTTATCATCCTTGTACTTCTTCTATAACTCAGCAACAACCTTTGACAAAGTCTCCATAAGAGTTGTTGTTGTTTGCCAAAGTTACGAATTAATACATAAAATGTATTAATTCTTTTCTTCCAATTTCCACACGTGTCTAGCTCCTTCTTTGATGCTATTGCACCCTGAAATATAACCATAAACCATAGACTATACAGACCATATTAGCACGTTAGTCCATTAAATAACAAACAAGAAATATACAACTATATAATTTTCAGTCCAGGAAATCATCTGCGATATCACCTGGACTTTTGGGAAATCATCTGCGATATCACCTGCAGATTACACTAACATAATCATATTTTAGTCACACCATTTTTTTGGTCAGTTGGGAGTTACAATATTAAAGTAACTTTATTTAATTACTTGCACAGGGCTGATTTGTGTGTTGTTGAACTTCTCTAAGATGACTTAACAAAGCAAATGTGATCTTCAGAACTTATGTCCACACAGCCATTGACTGAGAATTTATATCCAAAATGCCATCACAGTGAACAGTGGTCTAAACATATGATTTTTTAAATGGTGCCGAGAAATAGATTCAACATAAAATTCTGTGAGCTCCCTGAGAGATAGCAGGATCAGGAGACAAAATATTTTCCGCTTTTACGTTCCAGGTGCTGAATTATTTATTTTTATCTTCCATTCAGACCATGGAATGAGTCTTCGTTTTCATTTTTTATGGTACATATTTTATCAGTAATATCTTCATTATATTGGTTTATAATTAGAGACGCACAACTGATTTTTAAGGACAACAAAGCTGGTCTTTTAATTGTGCAAAACCTTTTCTTTTTTGGAACTTTTCAATTCCCTCTTATGACATGTTATGTTGGATGATTTACTTTTTATTTGTGACAGTGCATTACAATGGTTATGGATAAGAGTTGGATTGTACTACGAAATAGGACTTCTAAGCAATATAAAGATGGGGTTGAAGCTTTCTTAACCTTTGCTTGTAGAGAGAAAAATACCACTGCAAATGTGATTTACTGCCCGTGTAGTAAGTGTCGCAATCGTTATTACCACAATCTAGAGATGGTAAGGATACATATAGAGATGCATGGGTTTGATAAAAGTTACTTAGTTTGGAATCGTCATGGAGAGAACTTTGTGAGTGAGTTGAATATAAATTCTAATAATTCGGATGATGACATGTTAAATGGTGCTACAACAGTTGAGGTTGCTATAACAGCCAATATGATCTCTTTAGTCCATGAGGGAATGGGGGTTCCACCAGTATCCATTGAACAATCGAGTAATGATGAGCACGTAACTCATGATGATGTTAATTTTGAAGATGCTTTTGAGCATGATGTTATGGGGTCTAATGAAGATGTCACAAATTTTTACAGACGCTTAAAAGATGCCGAGAGTGAGCTTTATGATAACTGTCCAAAAGGAGTAACAAAACTCTCATTTGTCGTTGAACTCTTAAATATAAAGCAAGTCAATAATCTAACAAATGTAGCTATCACAGAAATCTTGAAGTTCTTGAGAAAGATTTTCCCAATGGCTAGAATTCCAAAATCTTATTATGTGGCTAATAAGCTAACTTCAGACTTGGGGTTCAATTATGTAACTTGGGATGCGTGTCCAAATAGTTGCATGCTTTTTCGTGGTGAAGATGCAAATCTAGAAAACTGTGAAATTTGTGGTGCATCTAGATATAAGAACGGTGGTGCAAGTCAGAGTAGAATTGTAGGTGAAAGTCAAGGAACAAGTGAAGGTGCACCAAGTAAGAGAGTACCTGAAAAACAAGTTAGGTATTGGCCTTTAAAGCCAAGATTGCAAAGACTGTTTTGGTGCTCTCATACAGCTCCACTTATGAAATGGCATGAAGAAGAACGTATTAAAGATGGTGTAATGAGGCATCCAGCAGATTCTCTCGCTTGGAAAATATTTAATGAGGACAACCCTTCTTTTGCTAGTGAAAGTCGTAATATTAGGCTTGGACTAGCAACTGATGGCTTTAATCCTTTCAGAAATATGAGCATCTCTCACAGTACATAGCCTATTGTTCTCATACCTTATAACTTACCCCCATGGTTGTGCATGAAAGAGTCAAACTTCATCTTGTCTGTTCTCATTGATGGGCCTAAGGGACCTTTAGATAATATTGATGTTTATCTACAACCATTAGTTGAGGAGCTAAAAGAATTGTGGGAGGATGGCATCTCTACATACGATGTATCAACTAAAAACTTCTTCCAATTAAAAGCATCCTTGTTATGGACAATTAATGATTTTCCTACATATGCTAATTTATCTGGTTGGAGTACAAAGGCAGAATTTGCATGTCCTAATTGCAATAAAGATAATCAAGCAACAAGATTGAGTCATGGTGGTAAGTTTTGCTATTGGGGTCATCGCAGGTTCTTACCTCCTCGCCATAGGTTCAGGAATCAGAAAGTTGCTTTTGATGGAAAACTAGATACTAGACCAGCCCCTCCTAAGCTTACTGGATCTCAGTTGTTAAAGCAGTTAAATGACGATGCCATCGAAACTGTGTACAAGAAAGAAGATGTGTTCAGAAAAAGAAAGAGGGAACAAAGAGAGAAAGAGCTTTCCAAACGGGCAAAATCACAACCTAAGAAAATACTCCCTCCGTCCCACTATACTTGACACTTCTTTCCATTTTGGGTCGTCCCACTATACTTGACACCTTCCAAAAATAACCAAGTTTTTATATTTTTATATTCACTCTACCCCACCACTCATTCTCTCTCTTCATTTTCTACCACACATTTATTCAACCAACACTACTATTTACTCCACTCATTCTCTCTCTTCATTTTCCACCACACATTTTTTTTATTTCATTCTTTTTCCTTGGTTTTTGAACCCACCCCTTGGGTGTCAAGTATAGTGGGACGGAGGGAGTACATAACTGGAAGAAGAAAAGCATGTTTTGGGAATTACCATATTGGAAGAATAATGTAATTCGCCATAATCTTGATGTTATTGTGATGTACCCGATTTTTTTTGTGAAAATCAAAACGGAGTCGCCACGCCATTTTTGTTTTAAGGGCCAAAACTTTGAAAAAAGCCCGAGATCAGAGATTTGGGTTCGGAGGTCACGTTACGCGCCGGGAAGGACGTTAGTGTGCACCCGGAACGCCTCGTAAAAACGAGTCTTCCAAACATTCAAAATCCTTTGTTGTGTGTGTGTGTGTGTGTGTGTGTTTTGGCCAAAATAAGTTGAAACTGAGGTAAGTAAAAATTGGGAACTCTTTTTAAGGCTTTAAACTGATCCCATGATTTTTTGGGTGATTTTTGGGTTGAGATTTGTAACTCAAAAGATTTTTGGAAGTTGAAAACCATTTCTGCCAAAATGAAAAAAGCAGTTGACCCTTGACTTTGAAATGGACTTTAGGGCTTGAAAACTCCAGAATCTGGGAAAAGTCCGGGAATGAAAAATGTTCAAAACACCTTAAAAAAGGTTTCTGCAAAAGAACTTTTCATTTTGGGGATGATTTGAGGGGTCAAAACCTTCTGGAAATCTCAGATCTGAAATCTGGATTTCCAGAGACTGATGAACTGACCTTTAAAAGAAAAGTTGAAACAAGGAGTTTTACTCACACAAAAAATAAAGTAAAAATATGTATGGAAAGATCTGGATGTTGGCTACAAAAAATATTTTGTAGTCAATACCAAATTCCAAGTTTATCTATGTCCAAAAAATTAGACCATGGACTGAGGTCTGAGAAAATTGCTACTGGACAGCAACTTCCCATGAAAGAAAATATGATTTTAAAGGGGGGTTTTGCATCCATGCTTGTCCCCATTTCCCTAGGTTTTGGTTAGTGATCACTTGACATTTTAGTGGTGAATCAACTATACCAAACCATCCTTGGGGTACATTAGGACTAAGCACTTCATTTGCTTGGGAAGGGGATTTTTATCCTTTGAAAATGAGATTTGATGCTTGAAAATGGTTTTTGGGGTTTTGAAAATGAGTTTTCTTTGCAAGAAAGTAAGAACACATTAAAGAAAATGTTGATCCTTGTAGAAGATCATCCATGGAGATGAACTTCCATGGTGATCTTCTTGGATCTAAAGCAAGAAGATGAATAAACTACATTTTGTAGCTTGAAAATGCATGCATGGATGAATTTTAGGGTAAGGAGAGGGAGGTTATACCTATCTTCCTTGTGTTTTGTGTTTGAAGGCTTGAATGTGAGAGTGTTTAAGGCTTGAATATGAGAGTTTTTGAGGGTGTTTAGGGTTGATGATTTGAGTTGGTTAAAGAGAAAACAAGTAGATAACAATGAAGTCCTCTATGTTTTCTCCCTAATCCTCCTCCTATAGGGTGATTTGAGCTTGGATTGGTGTATGTATGAGAGTATGTATGAGAGTGATTTGAAGTGTTTGTGAGTGAGTGAGATTTGGGAAAGATTGGAGAGAAAATGGTGGCAATCTAAGGATTCCCACTGTTTTCTCTCTATATTTCGCGTAGTTTCGTTCTTTGTGATCAAATTGTGTTGTGTAACCGAGAGAGGAGGGTTCAATTTATAACCCCCTGTGAGAGTCAAACATATCCGCGCGGACAAGGTTGGTCGCGTGCACTGTTCATTAATTACAGCTTCAGGCTTTGGACAGGAAGAATAATCTTTTCAAAATTCAAATTAATCAGCCAGTTTTTGTTCCAGCCATTTCTATTTTTGGTTTTTCTTATTTCTTTTGCTTTTTTGATTCCTTTTCTTGGTTTATCTTTTTTTGGCAATCCCTAATCTACCCTTACTTGGTTAGAAATGTTAGGAATTGTTAGAAATGTTATAACTTTCGTTAATTTTCTAACGAAAATTCTAACAAGCTCAAATTGGAGCACTTACAGTAGCCCCTCGGCGACGGCGCTTTCGAAGGAAGCGGGGTCGTCGATAAGAGTAAGGCTCCATATTTGGCGGGATGATCGAGTGATCGGGTGGCTGAACCTATTTAATAGGCTACCTACGTATCCTTAAGAGGAATCAAGCCAGTCGTAGTTCGGGTCTTTCGACTATCTTTAGTTGTCGACCCTGGAGTGACTGTTTTAGGATGTCAACCTGGCGAGCGAGTTCTACAGTCGATTGCTGAAAGAAACTCTGCTGGGGATAAGAAATGACCCTCTTCGGTCTGATGGCTAGGGTTGTATATCCGCTCTGCTGGGGATAGGAATGACCATTTTGGTCTGGTGGCTGAACCTAATGATAGGCTACCTACGTATCCTTAAGAGGAATCAAGTCGGCCGTAGTTCGGGTCTTTCGACTATCTTTAGTCGTCGACCCTACTGTTTTAGGAAAGTCATCCTAAGATTTGACTATTTTTGGGAAGTCACCTTATGGTCTGACTATTTTTGGGAAGTCGCCCTATGATCTAACTGTTTTTTGGGAAGTCACCCTAAGGTTTTGACTGTTTTGGGGAAGTCGCCCTATGATCTGACTGTTTTTGGGAAGTCACCCTAAGGTCTGACTATTTTTGGGAAGTCGCCCTAAGGTTTTGACTGTTTTGGGGAAGTCGCCCTATGATCTGACTGTTTTTGGGAAGTCACCCTAAGGTCTGACTATTTTTGGGAAGTCACCCTATGGTTTGACTATTTTTGGGAAGTCACCCTAAGGGATGATTGCGATTTATCGCTTTCCTCATGTTGTGTGTGATAGCGTTTTAGGTGCCTCGAACCTTGATGATGGCATCTTAGGTGCCTCGAACCTTGATGATGGCGTCTCAGGTGCCTCGAACCTTGATGATGGCGTATCAGGTGCCTTGAACCTTGATGATGGCGTCTTAGGTGCCTCGAACCTTGATGATGGCGTCTTAGGTGCCTCGAACCTCGATGATGGCGTTTTAGGTGCCTCGAACCTTGATGATGGCGTCTTAGGTGCCTCGAACCTTGATGATGGCGTTTTAGGATAGATGGTCCTCTAGTGGACTTCATTTGAAGGGATCGGTTTTACGTCTGCTGCCGAAGGAAAGGATGACCGTGCTGGTCGAGTGGCTGGACCTAATGATAGGCTACCTACGTATCCTTAAAGAGGGAAGTTCGTAGCCGGGTCTGGTTGATGGTTGTTATTTGAGGTTTGCTGTCTTTGGAGGCATTTTGACCTGAAGGAGGAGTTTGGTTGAGTCTGCATCTTGCTGGTGATTGTCAAACTTGTAGAGGTTTTTGAGCTTGTCTTCACATTGGGACTTCTTGCTTTTGAGAACTTGGTGTCTCTAATCGCATTGTATTTGAGAACTTGGCGTCCCCGGACCGATTTGTATTTGAGAACTTGGCGTCCCGACCGATTTGTTTTGAACTTGGCGTCCTTGGCCGATTTGTATTGGAGAACTTGGCGTCTCGGATTGTATTGGAGAACTTGGCGTCTCGACCGGATTGTATTGGAGAACTTGGCGTCTCGGCCGGATTGTATTGGAGAGCTTGGCGTCAGGCCGATTTGTAGACACTTTGGAGGCGGTCTTCATATGTTTGTGGATGTTGGGAATTTGTTTTCATCCATTTGAGGTCGTCTTTGGTGAAGATCATCCTTGCCAAAAAGGGGATTACGTTTGAATTCCTGCATTTGTTAGTGAAGAGGAAGATGCATATATGGCATTCATGATGGCGGATGCATGCATAGAACCAAAAATGATTATGAGATGATGCGTTTATTTGCTTTCGAAGATGCACTTGGCCTAAGCTTTTGGCAGGGAAATTACGATTTATGATTTTCAATCACTTAGGATTTTTCCTATTGATTCAAGTTTTGTGCATGCTACATGAGCCCTGGGGAGATTTTTGTGGGGATGCATGGTGATGAGAGGGGATATATGTGTTGTTGACTGTTTGGGACAAGCTTTGAAATTTGGTGGGGTGATATCCTTTAGTCGCGGATTGAATTGCATGTTATTGATGAGGTCAATTTTGATCTTGGGATGAAGTTGGATTTGAACCCGGGTCTCGATTGAAATTTCTTTTCGAGTCTCGGACATTTGAAGGCGACGCTGACGGGCTCTAGAATCAAAGCATGTTGACATGAATGAACCCTCTTTTGCTTGGGTTAGTTGTGATTTGACGAAATGCTGATATGAGGAGATTCCCAATTCTCAACTTTTGATGATGCAGGAGTTGCCATATGCCAAGTTCTAAAGCTGAAACTCCAAGACAGTTGTTGAGGTGACCAGACCTTTCTTCTGAAGATAGGTGTGACTTGATAAAGCCCCATTCCATGGAAAAGACATGGCGAAAACCATGGAATCTTTCTCTGAATGATTTGATGAAGCCCCAGGTTTGACAAAGCGTCACTACAGAGGTCCAGTTAAAGGTTTGACTGACATACTGATGAAGTACCGAGCCAATCGATCAACGTGAGAGCCTTCAAGGTGAAGTTGTCATGAAGGGAGAAACCCATCTTTGATACCGACTATGAAACTAGAATCCTCTCTTCGAAGAGTGTCTTCCATATGGGAACTGTTAGCCATAGTGGCACTTGGCTTGTTCGTGGCTTCAATCATATTCACCCTACTTTTTTTTTTTTTAGGGAATGGATTGTTGACTGTATTGGGTCCTTGGGGTCCCCTTTTCGATCAGTTCTCACACTGCCCTTTTTCAGGAGTCGTGTTGGAGGTGGAAGAAACCCGGTATCCGTAAGCAGGTGCGACAACTCGCTGCTTATTGTAAGCCCTCTCAAATTTAGCCCCGAAATTGATCATTGCCCGTAGATCCGGATAGGGGAAATTGCTAAGTGAGGCCCTCAGATGTGGTTTCGGGCGTGACTGAAAGATGTCTAGTTGTTCCTCTTCAGAAGGAGGAGTTGCCATCTTGCTTGTAAAAGTCCCTGATGTTTTCGTCGGGACGCTGCATTGTTGTCTGCAGGTCAAATCTATTTGCTTCCCACTCCAAGTTAGCTAGTAATCTGGTCCCATGTAGCCCTGGCCTCGGATTTTAAGCGGAAGAACCATTTTAGAGCACTGGACTTCAAAGAGAGACTGAAATAGTCAGCCAACTGCTGATTGGCGCCCCTTTTGACCTTCATTGCCAAGGTATACGTGTCCAGATGGGTTTTCGGGCATGCAGTGCCATCAAAGAGATCCAAATTAGGCATCACGAATTTGTGGGGAACAAAGGAGTCCGGGTTCGTTGGTCGGAAAGCAGACTTCTTAGCAGTCAATTCAGTAATCTGTGCTTTCATTTCCTTGTGTCGTTCCACGAACCAAGCCAAATGAGGGTCTTGTGGTGGAACCATGGCATTCAAACCAGCGACTGAGCTAGAGAGAGGAGCTACCACTGGCGGCAGACAGGTGGAGGGAACGGCCGATCTGGGGACATAGGTGAAATCCTGTCCTTGGCCCGAATCACCCCGGGGAGCTTGAGTAGGACCCTGGGCAAAGGGATAGAACCTCGCGGCTTGTTGTTGATTTTCAACCGGCAAAGAGGGCGAAGGCAGTCTTGATGTAGCTGGGTAACTCGGATTTCCGGAGTGAGGCCCATAAGTAGGCTTAAGTGCGGGCTGATGTCCCTGATTGTTGAATTGCATAGCTGAAGGTGCATGACCAGGGGGTACTGCGGTCCTGGTGATTCTGATGAAACTGGGATGGAGGCTTGGTAACCCATCGAAGCCTGAGTGA
>JAFEMH010006961.1:0-107219 GCA_022495995.1 Adenophora triphylla var. japonica
GATAACTCTGCCTTTGACAAAACCACTTTGTTGAGGAGATAACGTCTGATACGGGGAGAATCCAAGGAAAAAGACGCGCACGTAAGAAGCTTCGTGGTGATAACTTTTTATTGTTAAAGTTACAAAGACTAATAGGTCTAAGTCTCCGAAAAAGAAGTAGGAGCTGACAACCTTAGGAATAGTAACAATCAAGGTGCTAGTCCAAATTCTCTAGGCATTTGAAAACCAGAGAAAAAGTCGCCAATAGCTCTATAGAAATCATCTTTAATAATGTCCCAACAACCTTTATAAAATTCCCCCGTAAAACCATCAGGACCGGCTGCACTTTGCCCATTCATCTTAAAAACCACATCCCTAATCTCATCCATAGTAGGAACGCCAGTAAGCATGGTGTTATCTTCATCATTGATCAGCCGAGGAATGAGGAAAGAGAATTCATCAGAAGGATTTTGATGCGAACCTTGAAGTTGCTCAGAGTAGAAATTAACTGCTTCATCTTTAATATCATTTTGGTCCGTAAGCCAATCACCTTGACGATTTTTAATACGATGAATGAACAGCCTTTGTCTTTTCTTCTTAACCGTAGCATGAAAAAATTTTGTATTTCTGTCTCCCGCCTTTAACCATTGCAAATTTGCTTTTTGAGCCCATAAATCCTCTTCTATTTTCATCTTTTGAAGGAGATTAGCCTGAGCAAGACCCAAAGCAGCCCTTGACTCCTCATTGCCGAGTTGTTGATGCTGAATTTCTCTATATAAAACTTCATCTTCAGCATTTTTAATTTGCTGATCCACTCTGCCATACACCTGTTTATTCCAAACGTAAATACACTTCCTAAGCCGCCCCAACTTTTTAGCAAAAGAAACCATAGGCCTCCCATCCATTGGAACAGCCCAAGAATCTTGGACAAGCTTAGAAAAGGAATGATGCTTCAACCAGATGTTTAGGAACCGAAATGAAGATTTCTTCACATCTCCTTCCATAAAAACATTCACAAGGATAGGAGCATGATCGTAACATAATCTGGATAAATGAGTAACTCGAGAATTAGAAAACATATTCAGCCATTTCTCATTGTACATAGCTCTATCCAGCCGTTGATAAATGGCTCTTCTACCCCTTTGTTTATTGTACCAAGTAGCCATATTCCCCTCAAAACCAGCATCCATTAAATTTGAATATTGGATCATGTCAGAGAATTCCGTAACAGCCATATTATTGATAGGTTTACCACCTATTTTCTCCGATTGATCTAAAACGCAGTTAAAATCACCAATAACCATCCAAGGAAAATCCACATCACTAATGGCCATTAAATCATCCCAAAGAGAAATCCGAGTGAATCTATTGCAGCTTGCATGAACAAAAGAAACCCACACGTAATCAGCCCATAAAGTGATGAGTGACTTGCACAGTAAGAGATTGAGAGGAGTCATGAATAATCGTGACTTGAAGACCATGCTTCCAAACAACCCAAATTCTCGTTACTAGCATTAGCCATGCCACTTTCACAACCCACTTTTCGAATAAAGCCGATCCAAAGAATTATTTGCAGCTTTCGGTTCATAAAGAGCAAATAGAGAAACCCCATAATTGCGAAATAATCGCAATTCTACTTAACAAATGTGGCACCGTTAGCAATACCACGAGCATTCCAACTAATAAAACTAATCATTAAAACTAAAAAGAGGGAGAGTAAATGAGGAGATAAAACGAAGAGGGAACTCACAGTGAGGGGGATTTCTCCCTACTTTTTTTCCTTTTATGAGTAACAGTAATGAAACCGTCATCATCTTGGGCCTGCAATGCGGTTAGAGATTCTTTGAAATCCATTTGCATGTTCATGACTTGATTCAGCGAGGTAACTTGAGGAGCTCTAGGCGACAGATTAAGTGAACCAAAAGCATTCATCTTTGCATGGGAAGTAGATTTTACACGCATAGCAGAATCATCTCGCAAAGGCGTGCATAATTTAAGAGGATCTTGAACTTCAGGAATAGATATATGAATATCCTCCCCTCCGTCCATTTCTGAGAGACCAGCCTTAGTCTTTATAGCCTTTAGGCTTTTAGACAGAGCATCGTTAACAGACTTTGGCAAAGCAATACCCCTTCTAGCCATCAAAGGAGCCGTGAATTCCTTAGAGCCACCATCTATCTTCGTAAGATCAATAACATCTTTTTTGGCTTCATTCAAATCAGCACTCTTGCTTGTACCTTCTTGATTACCCTTAATTTTGTCTTTCCGAATCCAAGCTTCATTTTTTGTTTCCCCCTTCTTATGATCATCCTTTTCATCTCTTTTCAATCCTTGATCAGCCTTCTTCTTCCCATCCCCATCACCATTTTTCTTGAATTCAGAATTTAGAATACGACAATTAAAAGTGTCATGACCTAATAGAGAACAATGGCTGCAATACATAGGCATGTTATCATACTCAACAGGCTGCACAAAACTCGGCATACAATCACCACAATCTATATGAATTTTTTCAGGCAGCCGTTTTAATAAATCCACTTGCACCAAAATTTTAGCCACACTTGGCCTAGACAATTCAGCCGTAGCTTTATCAATCGACATAGGCTTTCCAAAGATTCGAGCCAAAGAGAATAGAAAGATTTTATTGAATAGATGAACCGGCAATCCAGGAAGACTTACCCAAACAGGAACAATAGAGGAATCCGTTTGAGGCTTCCAAGAAGGTGTCCAAACTGAAGTACGCATAGGAAATCTGTTCACATACCATACCTCCCTAGTCCAAATGCGTTGGAAGTCTTCTTCATTAGTGAGTTGAATCAACATATGACGAGAATCAATATGGCCCAATTTATATGCTCCCTTCAAATGAAACGTAGCAAAAGCAATTCTTGCAGCCTCCATAGTAGGTCTGCCATTAGAAAATTTTCCAACCAATGTCCAAGCAAAAGGCTTAAGCAAAAGGCTTAAGCAAAAGGCTTAAGCAAAAGCCTCTAAAGCTTCCTTCGAAAGTTTCAAAGACGGCATACCTTTGTGAATAGCAGCTGGTATCAATGGAATATCTTGGATTGGGGTTGGTTGCGAGGGGCTGAATATTGAAGCAAAGGATTTATTAGGGTTAGGGGGAAGCGGCGCTTTAGGGTTAGCATGAGGGGGAATTACGGCTTCAGCAATAGTTGGTTCAGCAACAGGGTTTTGCTGATTAGGGCTGATATTATGATTGGAAACAAGATTTGCAATAGAAGGAAGAGGAGGAAATATGGCCGGATCAGCCATGGAGGCCAAACCCTAATTAGGGTTCTACCAAAAAACGGCAAAACCTAGAGAGAATATAGTTTTAGTGCGTGTGTGTGTTTTTTATGCTTACCGCAAAAACCCCCTATACCCTATACCCTATACTCTATACCCTATATACTATACCCTATACCTCATACCCTATACCCTATATACTATACCCTATACCCTATATACTATACCCTATACCCTAAACCCTATACCCTATACCCTATACTCTATTCCCTATACTCTATACCCTATACCTTATACCCTATATACTATACCATATACCCTATATACTACACCCTATACCCTAAACCCTATACCCTATACCCTATACTCTATACCCTATATACTATACCCTATACCCTATACTCTATACCCTATACTCTATACCCTATACCCTATACCCTATACCCTATACTCTATACCCTATATACTATACCCTATACCCCATATCCTATACCCTATATACTATACCATATACCATATATACTATATCCTATACCCAAAACCCTATACCCTATACCCTATACTCTATACCCTATATACTATACCCTATACCCTATACTCTATACCCTATACCCTATACTCTATACCCTATACCCTATACCCTATACCCTATACTCTATACCCTATATACTATACCCTATACCTAAAACCCTATACCCTATATACTATACCCTATACCCTATACCCTATATACTATACCCTATACCCTAAACCCTATACCCTATATTATTTTTTATCCGTCGCTAATCCCTCGCTATTCTGTCGCTATTTGACAGTTTTCTTGTAGTGATAGATAATCATTTCAAATGGTCCACATTATTTACTTTCTTGCAAATCCCCCTCCCTAGTCTAAGATGCTCACCTTGGAACTCTTTCCTTTGATGAATATCATCTAGACTCACATAATTAGGTCACACAAGATGTATGAGATACACTTGAGTATAGGCCTCAAGGATGGTCCTTCTTGTGACCACCTTAGAGATCTTCCTCTAAAGTTGATACATCTTGACCTATTTCTTGTTTTATCAAATTTACTTTCATGTCAAATCCCCTTCCCCTTTGTAAATGACATGTTTTCAAGTCCTATAAAGTGGATTTATCACTTATGACCACTAATCAAAGTCTAGGGAAGGAGAGGACAAAACATGGATGCCAAAAAATTCAAACATTTCCTTTACTTTCTGTTTACAGTTACATTTCCAGTTAAGTCCTGTAAATCAAGTTAAATTTCTGGAAATTACAGTGACTGATTAGAAAACTGTATAAAATATTGACAGTGCAGGTTAGTCCGCGTGGATAAGATTGCACTACAATCTCATCCACGCGGATAACATTGTCATCTGCAAACAGTTTTCAAGTTTCTGTTATTTTCCAGTTTAGTCACTGTTTTTTAAATTGTTTTCTAGTTCAGTCCCTCGCATTTCTGTTATTTCCAGAAAATTCTTTAAGTCAAAATCCTATTTCAAAACACACACACACAACAAAGTGTTTCAAGTGAGGAAGACTCGTCGTACAAGGCATTCCGGGTGAACGCCAAACGTTCTTCCTGGAGTGTAACGTGTGACCTCCGAACTCATTTCTCTAATTTTGGGCATTTTTCAAAGTTTTGGCCATTAAACTAAAAACGGCGTGGCGACTCCATTGATTTTTTAAAGTCTGATAAAAATAGATTTTTCAAAAAACATCCAAAAGCATTTGTCGGGCATGCCAAAAAAAAGGGAAAAATCGGGTACATCACAGTGACGACTCTGCTGGTGACTTATAAGCTTTTTTTTAAAAAAAACTCGTATTTTAAATAATAAATAAAACTTGTTTTTCAAAAAAAAAAACTGTTGTGGGTCAAACTTCCGTCCCAACACTTAACTTTTGTTTTTGTGTGTGTATGTGTTTTTCCATTATGCGTTGTTATCAGTTTGACCGTCCCCGAAAAGTCAAATTTTTGACTTTCGGATCCATTTCCTTAACTGTTCAAATCTTTAGGTGCTTATGTGCTTTCATGCTTTCAAAATGCTCAGTATATAGGCTGGAAACCATTAACCTTCCCATCAAACGCTTCAATTTTAGAGTCTGGGATAAAATATGGTTTAACAACGCCACGTACTGGTATCATTTAAAAAAATGTTTTCAAAAAAATAAAATCTTTTTTGCATGCATCATGCCTTTAAGACACATTTGAAAATTTTTATTTTTACATAAAGTGGAATGTAGATCGCCGCACACTACGCGCATGCGACCATACAATGCACACTACGTCCTTAACCCGGGAAATTTCAGTAGCAACCTGGGAGGCCTTACTATGCCTTTCGGTGCAAGCACGGGATGACCCAAATAGCCATTGGTTTACCCTCATGTCGACCCTGCACTTGTCCATGACACCCATTTAGTCCGAGACTTGGTTAGTTTTTGGTCCGGTCTGTGTCAAACCGTGTCAGTGTATACCTCACGTCGTTCAAACCCTAGTCAACGTGCCAAGTTAGGATCCTCCGTGGACCTAAATCAGTCGAAGTCATGCCGATTTTCCGTCATGAATTTTGACTCGATCTTGACTGGGGCTCGGACTTTGACCCACGTGGTTTATGCACCGGCTCGCGGTGTGACACCGAGTCATCAAGGATTAATGCCCAGTCCATGCTCAGTTACCACCTAACTACGACGAGTCAAGATCTTTTGTGGACAATTGTCAGTCAAGGTCATGCCGACTTTTCGTCAGGCACCTTAACTCGATTTTGACCCTCGACACTGGCTTTGTCGGTAATTTACATCGAACACGCGTTAAGACTTCATGATTTGCCAGACCTTAGGTCCGTTTTCCTTTTAGGTCGGTGGGACCCGCTTGCCCTATGGAACCCTTGTTCGAGGTTACAGGTTGAGGGTCCGTAGCCGTAGTGATGGGTCCCACTGATCCAGGACTTAGAGTGGTAAAAAAAAAGGAGCAATCTTTTCCAACTACCTAGGATTTGAGAAAAGGCATTTTATGTAAACTCGAACAAATAATCACATGTTGCATGAGCCCTAAGCCCAAACACCAACCTGTTTTGCTTTCTCGAGTCTGAACCACACCCTTTTGTGCCTTCCACAGTAAGCAAAGTTTGGATCAAGATCCCGGGTCATCGTTTGTTCAACTCAATCATTCCGGAATTAAATACTTCATCAATTTCTTCCTTCGCTTCAGCTCAGAGTTTCAGAATGGCCAGCTCAGAGGAGAACAGTGGGGGACGTACGACTCCACACCCCGAGAATCCGCAAAATGCCGAATAGTGGAATCAGATGTTAGAACAGATAAGACAACATCAAGAGGCTCAGATCAGTCAGTTATTGGAAAGTGTCAGAACCCAGGGACTAGCAATTGTTCGCAACCCTAATGGAACCTTTATGGTTGATGCAGAGATTGAAGCTAATTCCCTTCCTGGGCATGCGAACTACCGTCGAATGCCTTGCTCCCTTTCGTGTGGAACTTCTAATGGGCCAAGTATTCCCCGTCCTATAACTCAGCCTTTCTCTCAACCCTTACAGCTTGGTACTCCTCAGCAGTCCGATCTAGGTCAACCTGCCCCCGGTGCCTCTCAGGTTTCACCACTGGGCTTGAATCAGTTTGCTTTCGCCCCACAGCTTGGAATGGGTCAGTTTGCTACTCCAAAGCCTCGATGTAGTCCAGGCCATCAATTTGGAATTGGTCAGTTCAGTACATCTTAGCCTCATCAAATCGGCACTCCTCAGCAGTCCGATCTAGGTCAACCTGCCCCCTGTGCCTCTCAGGTTTCACCACTTCAGGTTTGAATCGGTTGCTTTTGTGCCACAACTTGGAATGGGTCGGTTTACTACGTCACAACCTCGGTCAGATCCAGGTTATCACTTGGAATGGAGTCGATTCGCAACTTCTCAAGCCCAGCAGGTTTGACATGGCTCCGCAAGCCATTTTGGAGTCGGTTCGCTTCTCGAGCTCCATGGTTCGGAGGGGGTCAGCTTGCTTCCATCAATTCTCAAGGCCCACTTGCCCCTGTGATACTACAAGCTCATATGGGCCACCAGGCTTTTATCACCATCATCAGACTCACCGTATTCACAACATCCTCCAAGCTCTATCCCGCCCCTTCGGTTGGGAAGTCCAACAAGGTCAAATGCTCCTCAACCATTTCTCCACCCGGCTGTTACGCAAGATGCTCCCGCTCATCAAGTACAGTATACAAATTACCCTTATAGTCACGTTCCTCAGTGTGGTCAAGACACGTTCAGTCCTACTTCTATGGTGCCTCAAACCTCATATCTTCAGCAGCCTTTTGGATCCGCACTCACTACTCCCTGGTATCCAGTCATTACGAGCCATATATCCTCATCTTCGATAGCTGTCAGGCCTTATGAGGCCCCTTATAAGTCTCACCACCCCCGATCCTTCGGTCCATATTCTTGTGCTTCAAGTTTGACTTATGAGGAGGGTTACGGTCACGCTTTTAATGCTCAGACTGTCATTCCTCCCACCAGAGTACTTCCTACTGTGGTTTCGTTTACTAATGCCAATCTTGTGGCGGGGTCATGCAGTCCTAGTGTTCCTATTGACTCGTTCGAAGGAATATTGGTAGAAACAATTAAGAAAATACAAGAAAGGCCTAGCAACGAGAGTATCGACAATCGCTCGACTCGAGCCATCTCACCATACCAACCTCGTGTATCTGACACAAAGGAGTTTTACACAAAGTTAAATCTCAATGCTTACATCGATGGTTACATCAAAAGGGTTCGTGCACGGGGAAGCACTACTGGTCTGAACATGTCTCACCGCTATAAAACTTACCCTTCCAACACGGCTGCAACATCCGGTAAAGGAAAGAAGGCATTGTGTACAATTGACGGCATCCAAAAGGAACAAATAAATAGTGGTCCTCTAAGGCAGCGAGAACATTTTGATGATTTTGGGATACCCATGGGCTTAATTTTCAAGGATAAAACCAGCAAACTTGAGCGGTTCAGGGGTTAATCAAAGTGGGCAAGCTTGAGCGCCCCAATGGACCAAAACCAGCAAACTCTGTTTAGAATGGTGACCAAGTCGATGACCAAGGCTCAAATCCAACAACAAAGAGTAGCTAGACTAGGGGCTACCCATCCTTAAATTAAATTAAAATGTTAAAACAGTCTTTTAGTCAACCTTCATAGGTTCTAGTATTTTTCTCTTTCACCTAAGTCCGTCTTGGACATTTGTTGTTTTAGTCCATCTTGGGCATAGTAGTATGTCTAACTTTCTATTTATATAAGTCTTTTTTTCTTTTCTCGCTAGACTCGAAACATTATTTGCACATCTACATTACATTTAATGAAATTGTTTTATTTTAAATGATCACTCGCATTTCTCAACAAATAATCTCTTGAAATGATTAAGATTATAATTAATCAGTGTGAGAAAGTCAAACTGATGTCCTCTCCATACACTCTTCTTGGCTTCCCAAAAGGCACATATCAAAGATGCTCACTTTTTCCCGAAATCTACACCTGCACTTTGACCAACTCCACATTGGTGCCATCATGAAGTGTCAAGACTTGAAATGTCAAGATCAAAAAGCTAGGGGCTTCCTCTCCTCTCTATGTGTGCTAAATGAAGTTCAACCCGTGTCAACATTAAAGCCAAAGAGCTTGCATCGAAAGTCGGCAATTCACAAGAGAAGAATTCAAAGCTCGAAGAGGCGACAAAGCGTGCATAGAAGAAAGTTCAAAGAACAAACTGGCAAGTCAAAGGTCCTCAAATTCTTAAAAGATTCTCAACTCTCAAATGGATCCCAAACTCTCAAATGTTTCTCCAATTTCCAGTTTCCAAAAAAAAAGAGGAAGCAGAAGAACCTCAAATTCTCAGAAAGTTCTAAAAATTCCCAAAAGGATTCTCTAAATCCTCAAATTCTCAAAAGGTTTCTTATTCTCCGAAAAGGAATCCTCAAGTTCTCCACATTCTAAAAATTCCCAAAAGGATCTTCAAATTCTCAAAAGGTCCTCCCAATTTCAAAAGAACCTCCCATTCTCAAAAGATTTTCCAATTCCCTAAAAGTTCTCAAGTCCTCAAAAGGAATCTCAATCTCCAGACTCCAAATTTCTCGAACTTTTATATCCTTTCTCTGTTTTTCTCTCCTCCAAAGAAGAAACAACAGTCAAGAAGCAATGGAACAAAGCAGCAAATCAAGGGTGACTCATCAAGGAACCATCTTAAGGCCCATGCCTCGTCAATCGGGCTCAAGCCCGAACTACGGTGACTTGAGATCCTTATATTAAGGGGAACGTAGGCAACCAGAAATGGTCTGATCATAAACACATTCAAATTCCATAAAGTTGGTCTCCTCAATGGCCTCTCCTATACACAATCTTTCTTCACAATTCGCCAACTTTGACTCATGGTATTGGTCGACTTTCTCCTCATGATTAATCAAAATGTTTGTTCATATCGAGATTAGGTGTTGAATAACCCGAACAATAATAAAGGGTTTTAAGCAATCTTGTGATCATTTTTGAATAAAACATGTTTTCAGATGTCTTGACAAGTCTTCTTTTTCTACATTATAGGAAAAACAGAGCTAAACACTGATTTTCTGTCAGCAGGGGCTTCCATACACTTTTACGAACCTTTCTACACTTATGCTCTCTCAAAAGAGTCGAACCCAAAGCGAGTTCTTTTGTGCTTTTATCAAATGAGGCCATCAAATAATACAAATCGGGGATTCGTTCCTACTTTTTGAAAATATGCCCCTGCAGGTATACATTTCTAAATTTTCTTTCTTTTACATTTTTTCCGGTTGACTAATTGACTAAAGAAAATAATAAAGTAAATATTTCTATATTTACTTTATTATTTTGCTATATGACGATTCAATTTGCATTAGAGCTGCATTGGACTCTTTATGGTGAGACTTTTGTCAAGTCATTTCTTTAGAGTGGGGCTTCTTTGGTCATTATGGGTCCACATTGGTTCCTCCACTTTGCTACGAGATGGATTGAGTTTTTATTAGATTCATTTCAAGACCACTTTGCAACCAGGCCGAAGTTTTGCTCATGTCAAATGTACAATCATGAGACTGAGGCTTTACCGAGTCACGTCTTCAAAATTGAGACTTCACCAAGACATTTCTCCAGACCAGGGCTTCGCCAGGCAAAGGGATATTTGATCGCCATATTGGTCATGGGCTTGTAAAGTGCAGTTCCTTGATGTCCAAGGTTGAGGATGGAATTTTAACCGGAACCAGGGATTCATTATGATTTAATGGCAAACGATGGAATCCGAGTCCATAAAAATCCTAGTACCAATCAGAATGAGGTTTCAATGATCATTTTTGGAAGGTGTCAGGAATCTTGGTTTGACGATTGCCCTCAACCCCGATAGGACTTTCACGATAGAAGAGGAAGAGGATCCTCATCCCTCTCTTGGTCAGATAAACTACCGCCAAATGCCACCACCTTCCTTATATGGAACCTCCATCGGGCCACACTTTTCTCAACCTATGAATCATCCATCCTCTCAGCTTCATTCTGGTATACCTTCACAGTTTTGGTCTGGGACAGTCGTTTGGGTGAACGAATTGACTTCAGTCCGATTTAGGCCAGTATGGTATGCCTTAACGTAGTCGGGGTCAGCTCAGTATGTCGCAGCAGTTTGGTACACCTCAGCAGTTAGGTACAGATCAGTCAGGGGCTTCTCAGTTACAGCAGCTTGGTATGACTTCTTAGTTGGGTTTGGGACGTCAGTCAAATACAGATCAGTTTGGAACTTCTCTGCCCCAGCAGTTTGGGATGCCTCAACAGCAATCCAGTTCAACACACCCACCCCCGGCTCCGCACAAGTCTCATGAGATCCCTTTATGACCGCCGCCACGGGACATCAAACCTCTATTCCCGTCTCATCCAACTCATCCTATCCACAGTACCCTTCAGGTTTTTACTCTGCCACCCTGATCAAAAGTCCAATTCAGAATCAGGAGTCTCAGCCCTCCTTTAAACTACACTTTGAGCCTGGCCCTGGGTACCTGGCCACCTCTGGTTTGCCTCCACCCTTCTTGCCGACAAGGAATCAACAACACGCCTTTGGGATCAATCCTTATGCTCAGGGTCCTACTTATACCCCTCAGGACACCTTAGGCCAAGGAAATGTTTACACTTACATCCCGGGTTCAGCCATCCCTTCCACCAGGGTGCCACCCATGGTAAATCCTTTCTCTAGCTCTGCCACCGGCCTGGCCATCTTGGCTCCGTCGTTGGACTCTCAACTTGCTTGGTTCATGGAATAGCTGAAGTAAATAAAAGCATAGGTTGCTGATTTGGCAGGGAAGAAGGCTGCTCTTCGACCCACATACCCCAACTCCATTATGCCTCTACCTCACAGGTTCGTGATGCCCAATCTAGAGTTGTTTGACAAGACTACATATCCTAAGACCCACTTGGATACTTACACCTTAGCCATGAAAGTCAAAGGACGTACGAATCAGCAGTCAGATGACTAATCCAGTCTCTCCTTAAAGATGGGCGCTCTAAAATGATTCTTCTAGTTGAAGCCTGAGGCTAGGGATACTTGAGAACAGATCACTAATGATTTAAACGAGAAGTACAAAGCCAATTTGGAATGGGAAACTAATCGGGAAGACTTGCAAACGAATGTACAATGTCCTGATGAGACTATTGGGGACTTTTACAGGCGTTGAAACCTTAAGATGAGTGAGATGGAAATTACTCCTTCTGATGAAGAACAGTTGGATATTTTCCAAGCCTACTTAAAGCCTCATTTGAAGAACGTCCCTCAGTAACTTCCCCTATCCAAATCTGTGTGCAATGGTCAGTTCTGTTGGGTTTTACGTGTCCATGCGCAGCGGAATTAAGCATCTAATAACATAAAACCCAAGGAGCCTAGGATCCGTTCTATACAATTTAAATTGAATTCTATGAGATAGTAATAACCAACCTTGAACGCTTTCCGTTCTTGAGCTATCGAACTATGTATTGTTGTGATTCTGAATACAAGCTTCGAACTCTAGGCCTTGATCATTGAACGAGCAAAGACCCTCTTTCGGTATCCACACCTTCGAATGAACCAAGAACAATTTCTTGATGATTTTTAGATCCTTTAAATCTTGAAGAATATTGAGAGTATTTGTTGTGATTTTCCTTTCAGAAATTCAGCTAGCTTTTTAGGGTTAACGAGCATCGTTGTATTTATACTACATTAGTATCCATATTTGAGTCCTAATCGAATTAGGAAAGCAGTCTGTAAACCGCCTCTATGGCTTGTTATGTCGTACGACCAGTCGAGTCCTATGGACTGGTTCTGTCGCACGACCAAGCAAGGCCATAAGAGGAACTCTCTCATTTTTCTTCATCTGGTTTAATCAATTCATTCTAGTTGTGTGTGACCCAATAGAATTATATTATGTTGGCAATGAGTTCAATCATATCGACTCTCATAAGACGTAAGCGGACTCTAGCAAGCCATTATGTCTACCCAAATAATATAACGTAAGAGTTCACGTTTCCAATGGTACACTTCCATTTCCCCTTTGTCTCACGATGTTATATTGAACACAAGTCATGGTCCTCGTCAACTTGTCTTTGTTCAATGCTTTCTCGATTACGAGTGTAATGATAATCCAATCATATTGGGGTATGGGCATACACTTTCATCATTATCACTCATCGAGGGGCCCAAGCAAAACATCTCTCTTTCGAGGGACAAATTTCATCTTGACTTATCATCCTTCCCATCATGATTCCGATCATGCCAAAATTAGCCTTTATAAATATCGTGTTAAGATATCGTTTGACTAAAATCAAACATGACTTTCATCATATGTAAGGTCATGATAATCTCAGGTTTAGGGACTAAATGAAGTGACCTTATGAGATTTAATTATGACATTTGACCATGACATAAATCTCAAATGGGTCAAGTCCAAGTCAACTTGTTCTCTAACAAGTATCCATAAATTTAATGTGCATCTCTATGCATATAATCATCATATGATTATCCATTAACATTTATACTAATTATTCACTTAATAATTAGGGACGGAGATTATTACAAATAAATATGCAAAACATATAATAATCAAATAATAAACTTTTCACATAATAACAAATAATGTCAACACATAAGTCTATCAACTATAAGCCTAGGGCATAACACTAACAGTCTCCCACTTGCACTAGGCCCAATCTCCCATGTATCGAATACCCATGGACCTAACATGACCATCATGCTTAGCTTGCGGGAGAGCCTTAGTTAATGGGTCCGCCACGTTGTCATCAATGTCTACTCTGCATATCTTTACGTCTCCCCTTCTGCATATCTCTCAGATAATGTGGAAACGTCGAAGTATGTGTTTGGATCTCTGGTGTGACCTTGGTTCCTTTGCTTGTGAAATGGCACCATTGTTGTCACAGTAAAGTTCAATAGGATCTTTGATACTTGGAACGACTTCCAAATCACTAATGAAATTCTTGATCCAAATGGCTTCCTTAGCTGCATCAGATGCCGCTATGTACTTAGCTTCGGTTGTAGAATCAGCGACGGTACTTTGCTTGGAACTTTTCCAACTCACAGTGCCTCCATTCAGCGTAAAAAAAAAATCATGTCTGCGATCTAAAATCATCTTTGTCGGTTTGGAAGCTAGCATCTGTGTAGCCTTTCACTACAAGATCTTCTTCCATTCCTCCAAAGACCAAGAATACATCCTTAGTTCTTCGTAAGTACTTGAGGATATTCTTGACTACTATCCAATGTGGTTCGCCGGGATCTGATTGGTACCTACTCGTCATGCTTAGAGCACACGAGACATCAGGTCTAGTACATAACATAGCATACATGATAGACCCAATTGCCGAAGTATATGGAATACCATTCATTCTCCTTTGCTCATCATTAGTCTTAGGACTTTGAGTCTTGCTAAGAGATACACCATGCAACATTGGCAAGTTTCCTCTTTTAGAATTTTCCATTTGGAATCTTCTAAGAACCTTGTCAATGTAAGTACTTTGACTTAAACCAATCATCCTCTTAGATCTATCTCTATAGATCTTGATACCAACGATATACGCAGCTTCGCCATATCTTTCATTGAAAAGCACTTTCCCAACCAAGACTTGACAGTCTGTAGTGCAGGAATGTCATTACCAATGAGTAAGATGTCGTCGACATACAACACTAGAAATAGTGCTATGCTCCCACTAATTTTCTTGTATACACAAGGTTCATCTTCGTTCTTGATAAAGCCAAATTCTTTGATTGCTTCATCAAAACGTAGGTTCCAACTCCTATAAGCTTGCTTTAATTCATAAACGGATCTCTGCAATTACACACCTTGTTAGAATTTTCTGGACTGACAAAACCTTCAGGTTGTATCATGTATACATCCTCAAGTAACTTCCCATTTAGGAAAGTTGTCTTGACATCCATTTGCCATATCTCATAGTCATAATATGCGGCTATAGCAATTAAAATTCTAATAGACTTAAGCATAGCTACAGGCGAAAAGGTTTCATCATAGTCGATGCCATGAATCTGCCTATATCCCTTAGCTACGAGCCTAGCCTTATAGATGTGCACCTTCCCATCCATGTCGGTCTTCTTCTTGAAGACCCATTTGCACCCTATGGTTTTTACACCTTCGGGTGGATCAATCAAGTTCCAAACTTGATTATCAGCCATGAATTGTAATTCCGACTTCATGGCCTCTTGCCATTTTTCCGAATCAGGAGCGGACATCGCCTCTTGATAGCAAGTAGGTTCATCGTTTTTAATTAACTCCACTTCATCACTTTCCGTAACGAGAAATCCATATCTCTCAGGTTCGGATCGTGATCTACCACTTCGGTGAAGAACTTGTGCATCTTGAACCGGTTCCACAATTCCTTGTGGACTTGGTTCAGTTTCTACCATTGGTTCAATGTTGTTTTCGGGTTCTTGAATTTCTTCGAGATCTATTTTACTCCCATTGGTTCCTTTGCGAAGAAACTCCTTTTCTAAGAAAGTACCATTTCGAGCAACAAACACTTTGTTCTCATTTTGGTTGTAGAAATAGTATCCTTTGGTTTCCTTAGGATAACCCACGAAAACACATTTATCAGACTTAGGTGCTAGCTTGTCAGAAGTTAACTTCTTGACATATGCATCGCAACCCCAAATCTTCATGAAAGACAAACTAGGTTTTCTTCCATGCCACATCTCATATGGGGTCTTTTGAACCGATTTGGTAGGAACTCTGTTTATAGTGAAAGCAGCAGTTTCTAGTGCATGTCCCCAAAAGGATAAAGGAAGCTCAACTTGTCTCATCATAGAACGAACCATGTCCAACAAAGTTCTATTTCTCCTTTCAGACACACCATTCCATTGTGGTGTTCCGGGTGGAGAGAGTTCTGAAACGATTCCACAACTCTTAAGATGACTGTCAAATTCTTGGCTCAAATATTTGCTACCTCGATTGGATCGAAGTACCTTAATAGTTTTGCCAAGTTGATTTTGCACCTCATTTTGAAATATTCCAAATATCTCAAACGATTCACTTTTATGTTTCATTAGATAAACATATCCAAATCTACTATAATCATCAGTGAATGTTATGAAGTACCGAAATCCTCCCCTAGCATCGCTACTCATAGGTCCACACACATCGGTATGTATGAGGCCTAATAAGTTGCCCGCCCTTTCACCAGTTTGGGTAAATGGGTCCTTGGTCATCTTGCTAAGTAAACAAGACTCGCATGTCTCATATGATTCATAATCATGTGAGTCTAAAAATTCATCTTTGTGGAGTTTAGAAATGCGTTTCTCATTTATATGGCCAAGACGACAATGACATAAGTAAGTGTGGTTTACTTCATTGGGTTTAGATCTCTTGTTAATGTTATAGACATCATTATCACGATTTTCAACATCAAGGATATAAAGGCCATTGAATGAAATAGCAGTACAATAATGCATATCACTCTTGTAAATGGAAAACTTCTTATCACATATAAGAAAATTAAAACCTTCATTATCCAAACATGAAATCGAAATAATATTCCTACTTAAAGCTGGAACGTAATAACAATTGTTCAAAAAAAGTATTAATTAGTCCACTAGGTAAAGTAACTTCATAAGTTCCTACGGTTAATGCAGCAACTCTTGCTCCATTCCCCACACGTATGTCCACTTCACCTTCCTTAAGTATCCTTCTGTTCTTTAGACCCTGCACATTTAAACAAATGTGAGTTCCACATCCGGTATCCAATTCCCAAGAACTAGAAGTAGATAGGAATATATCTATAACAAAGATACCTGAAGTCGAAGCAACTCCTTTGCTCTTCTTCAGTGCTTCCTTGTATTTTGTGCAGTTTCTCCTCCAATGTCCAATCTCATTGCAATGGAAGCAGATTGCGTCCTCTTGGGACTTGGGCTTAGCCTCTTTGGGTTTGGCAACATTTGCCTTAGGATTAGCAACCTTTGCCTTTCCCTTACCCTTGAAACCCTTCCCTTGTTAACCATCAACACTTGATCGGTTTACTTCTTGATGATATTGGTTTTCGCAGTTGTTCAACATTTGAACTAACTCGAAAGGTTCTTATTCATGCCCCCATGTTATAGTTCATTATGAAATTACTAAAACCTTCGGGCAATGAATTCAATATCATGTCAGTAGCCAACTCTTGGCTAATTGGAAAACCGAGCCTTTCAAGATGCTCAATGTGGCCCTTCATCTTTAAAGCATGAGGACCAACAGCTAGTCTTTCACTCATCTTGCATGAGGTTAGGGTCTTAACTGTGTTATACCTTTCTTGCCTTGCTTGAACTTGGAACATTTGCATCGCCGATTGTTTATATCAACTATCCCCAAGTGCTCAAGATCCTTTTGAAGGCTCTTGCACATGGCGGAGCATGAGGCAACCAACATCAGTAGAATCACGCTTGTGCTTCGTATATTGATCCCTCACGCCCTAGTAGCATTGGCAGTAGGTTCAGGTGGAATAGGCTCCTTGAGAACGTACAATTTCTCCTCTTGCCTGAGAACAATTCTCACGCTACGGATCCAATCCATATAGTTTATACCATTCTCTTCCAACTTTTCCTTCTCAAGGACAGATCGCAGTGACAAATGATGATTATTGTTTGATGCCATTTATTCTACAAAAGATATACATAAAATATGAACAAATATAAGTAAACATATTATATGAGAAGTATAATGCATTTACATGAAAATAAATGCTCCCACTAAATTATACACCTTCCAATGCAAATAAGCATAATATACATTTAATGGGCTAAGATCCAACTTTAATTTAATTTCAAGTTCGCTATGGCAAACCGCTCAAAACTAAATTAATTAGGTAGAAACATCAATCATATCACATATATGACTCTTAGATCTTTTATGAGATTTATTCAAGACATCATATGTCCAAGCATATTTTAATCTCATCTTATGCCTTGGGTCCAAAACCATTTTGATAACCCAATTAAGTTCATTCACTTTAAACGTATAGGAACCACCATTTCCTCATCTTGCTCGCAGACGAATAGAATCAAAGCACCTTGCTATGGCAAGCCCACCCAAAACTATCCGAATGGTCTCAAGTGTTTTAATCATGAATTGGCATAAAGAACTTAAAAGTTAAATGAAGGTTCTTTAAAGTAGATTATAAGCACATCAGCAAAGATAGTCATAACGGTGCACCAGGTAAGTTCCCAGAAAGATAGGTGAGCCACAAGGACTACTTAAGTACCAAATTTCCCTTCGACTGAACTCTCCTAGACATGCACAATCAGAAATCAGCTCTGATTTGCAACATAATCAACACTTTGAATAAACAATCAGTTTCCTTTTAAATTTTGCGTAAAATGACTTGTTTCTCATAAACAATCACAAAACCAAAATCTTAATTTTTAAATCTAAACATTTAGGAAATTACAATATAATGTTTCAACTAAACATCTAATAAAATTCTTAACATGTAAGAACTCATAATTCATGCATCGCAACAATTAATAAAATCATATTTTAATTAACTAAGCATGCATAAACAATGAATTAATCTAGCATAGCCCTATAAACTTAATTTTCAGAAATTTATAGCATCCAGGTTAATATATAAACATATCAGATTGTAAACACATTCACGTATTAGCAGGATTGTTCAACAACCGATTCCCGCCTGCATTGGGCTTGTTTTATCGCGTGACAAAGACTCCCAGAGTCCTAATCTGTCGCACGACCGAGAGAAGCCATCAGCCCAACTCTGTCGCGTGACACTGGCCTCCTTTGTCGCGTGACACAAGGTTACCAGATGCAGATTTGTAGATTCAATCGATTCTTAATCACAGAGCAATTAAATCATGTAAATAACATTTAACAGATTTAATTCAATATCAATAGAACATGATTTAGGCATATTGTTTCAAAAACAATCAAACTATCGCATACAAAACATGCAAAAGAACGGGGCTCTGATACCACTGTTGGGTTTTACGGGTCCATAAGCAGCGGAATTAAGCATCTAATAACATAAAACCCAAGGAGCCTAGGATCCGTTCTATACAATTTAAATTGAATTCTATGAGATAGTAATAACCAACCTTGAACACTTTCCGTTCTTGAGCTATCGAACTATGTATTTTTGTGATTCTGAATACAAGCTTCGAACTCTAGGCCTTGATCGTTGAACGAGTGAAGACCCTCTTTCGGTATCCACACCTTCGAATGAACCAAGAACGATTTCTTGATGATTGCTAGATCATTTAAACCTTGAAGAATATTGAGAGTATTTGTTGTGATTTTCCTTTCAGAAATTCAGCTAGCTTTTTAGGGTTAACAGACCTTTGTATTTATACTACATTAGTATCCATATTTGAGTCCTAATCGAATTAGGAAAGCAGTCTGTAAACCGCCTATATGGCTTGTTATGTCGCACGACCAGTCGAGTCCTATGGACTGGTTCTGTCGCACGACCAAGCAAGGCCATAAGAGGAACTCTCTCAATTTTCTTCCTCTGGTTTAATCAATTCATTCTAGTTATGTGTGACCCAATAGGATTATATTATGTTGGCAATGAGTTCGATCATATCGACTCTCATAAGACATAAGCGGACTCTAGCAAGCCATTATGTCTACCAAAATAATATAACGTAAGAGTTCACGTTTCCAATGGTACACTTCCATTTCTCCCTTTGTCTCACGATGTTATAATGAACACAAGTCATGGTCCTCGTCAACTTGTCTTTGTTCAATGCTTTCTCGATTCCGGGTATAATGATAATCTTTTTTTTTTTTTGGCGAAAAGAGGACGGTACCTCCCTAGATTTTATTGATTAGAAACAAAAATACAAAAGCGGTGTGGGACATGACGGCCTCAAACCACCGAGAAACAACCTATGGGAGGAGGCCATACACAAACTGTAAGACCTACTACACAAGAGGGAAAGGGGATGACTAGAAACATAAGATAATAAATAAAACAAAAATCTAGCCATAAAATCAAGTACGAAAAGAAGGAACTCCTGCACTATCAAGAACATAAGCTCCATAGCAGCAAGGAGAGAGCTCTGAGTGATGATACCACGCCATATCCGCCTTACAATCCGCCGCCTCATTAGCTAAACCATCAGCCACTCTATTGCCTTGTCGAAGGATGTGCGTAACATGAACATGAATAGAATTCATAATGTAATGAATTCGCTGAATCAAGTAGTGAATTTCCCAAGGGATATGGAATACCTTCGTAATGATTTTCATTAAAACCTCCGAATCAACCTCCAACCAAACATTATTAATCCCAAAATCAACCGCATACAAAAGGCCATCCAAAGCAGCCCTAGCTTCAGCCCAAATGTTTGTTTGCACACCATAGAATTTACCATACGCGAAAATGAGTTTACCTTGAGAGTTTCTAAAAATGCCTCCGCCTGAAGCAATTCCCGGATTTCCTCTAGACACACCATCCGAATTTAACTTGTAAACTCCTAGACTAGGTTTAGCCCAAGCAACCATCCGAACCTTAGGATGCCGAGGAAGAGCTGTCCTAATAGAAAATACATTTTTTGCATGCAGATCAGCCACGTTGCTCTCAAAACGCAGATTATGCGCCTTAGCAATATCCGAAACTTGTTGAACAATGGAGGAGATTAGAACATGATAAGGGATTTTAATCCCTTCAAAAAACCATTTGTTTCTGTAGCACCATATATTCCAGCAAATTACCCCCGGGAGAATAGAAAACAACCACTTACCAAATGAGGTTGAGGCTTTAGGAATCTCATACCACCACGAACATAACAGCTGCCTTAGGTTTCCCATTCGAAGCACACCACCAAGAAGAAGGCTAAAATGATTCCACATTGTCCGAGCCAAATCCCCAAAAACAAAAAGATGATCAATGAATTCCATATGAGGCCGAATACAACAAGAACATCTAGAGACCACCTGAATACCCCGTTTCTGAAGCGCTTCATCCGTAGGAAGCCCACGATGTAAGGCCCTCCAAAGAAGAATAGACATTTTCATCGGTAAATGTTTATGCCAAATGCTTTTGAACACAAAGCTGGAAGCATGACCTTGACGACATTCACGCCAAGCAGAATTAATGGAGAATTTCCCCGAGGATGAAGGCTTCCAAATAAGAACATCCTCCTTCCCATTGAGCACAATTTGCTGCTCCCTTATAACTCTAGCAAGCTGCCCCCCAAATTGATCATTGATGTAATCATACTTAGGGACGGAGTTCTCAAAAAACGTGTAAATTTCGATATGCTCAAATGGGAGATTTGGGAGAGAACCATCCAGCCACTTCTCATGAATAGATAAATAACCTTGCCCAACTCTCCAACCCATTCTCTCTTCCATGAAATCCTTGATGCTAATCATTCTCTTCCAAACATGCGAAGCAAAGCTTGTAATGACAGCATCCATCGGATGAGTCTCATAACAATATTTATTGAGCATAAAAGAGGACCATAGAGAAACAGACCCTCGGAACCTCCACCAAAGCTTCATTGCAAAAGAAATGCTGATATCCTCAAACTTGCGAATACCAAGCCCCCCTTCGTCTTGGGGTTGGCTGATTCGGGCCCAACCTATCCAATGGCATTTGTGATGGCCATCAACTCCGCTCCAGAAAAAGTTCATAATCATTCGCTGCATGGCTGTAATAACACCTTTGGGAGGCTCTAAAACAGACATGTAGTATAAGGGGATGGATTGGAGACAAGATTTTATAAGAATTACCTTAGCACCATATGAGAGCAACTTTCCTTGCCAAGAAGCCAAACGAGATTCCATCTTCCTCAACAAAGGGCCAAAAAGAGACTGAGTTTTTCGACCCACATAAAGAGGGCAGCCCAAATAAGTAAGAGGCAGGTCCTTTTTTGAAACCCTGTAGCATCAGAAATGGCTAAATCTTTATCCTCATCATATTTCCCCGTAACAAAACAAGATTTACCAATGCTAACCAACTGGCCCGAGAAAGCTTGGTATTTTTCCAGACAAAGCATGTGTTTCTGAAGAGAATGTTGCGCCCCATTGCAGAAAATGATGATATCATCCGCATAAGAAAGATGGGAAACAACCGGGGTATGGGGATGCGACCGGTACCTAAGACGAGGCTGGCTTTCATGGAGATAATTCAGCCCTCTACTAAGGACTTCAGCTGCAATAATAAAGAGACTAGGAGATAGGGGATCCCCTTGACGAAGGCCTCTTGAAGAATGAAAAAAACCGCAGCTTTCCCCATTAATCAATATAGAGAACCAACATTCAGAAATGCAACGATAAATCATATCAACCCATTCAATGGCAAAACCAAATTTCTTCAACACTTTAATTAACGACAACCAGAGATCCTATCATACGCCTTTGCCATATCCAAACTTGATGGCAATATTAGACCCACGAACTTTCTTCTTAATCGAATGCATCAACTCTTGGGCCAGCAATATCTTCTCATGAATGACTCTACCTTTAACAAACCCACTTTGATTCAGCGAAATAATGCGAGGAAGGATCCGCCCCAACCGACAAGTAAAAATCTTAGTAATTATCTTGTTAGAGAAATTACAAAGGCTTATGGGCCTTAAATCCGAGAAGGTGATAGGGGAATCAACCTTCGGCAAGGTAACAATCAAAGTACTTGTCCAAGATCTAGGCATCTCAAAACCAGCAAAAAATTCCTTTATAGCTCTAAGAAGGTCATCCTTGATAATATCCCAACAAATCATGTAAAACATACCGTGAAACCATCCGGACCCGCTGCACTCTGAGCATTCCTCCTTTTTACAATCTCAAAAACTTCATCAATAGAAGGCGTGGCAATAAGAGAAGCATTTTATTCCGAGGAAATAAGAGTTGGAATAAGATTTAAGAGATCGTCATGAGCATTCGGGTCTACCATATTAGACTCCGCCCGAAGCCGGTTGTGATAGAACTCAACGGCTTCTGTTGAATGTCCCCTTTAGAAGAAAGAAGATTTCCTTCCCTATCACGAATCCGGTGTATAAACAGCCTTTGCCTCTTTTTCTTGACGTAAGCATGGAAAAATTTTGTATTACGGTCCCCTTCTTTAATCCAACGAAAGTTAGCTTTTTGCCTCCAAAAAGACTCCTCCAGAACAAGCGTATGCTGCAAATGCGCCTGAGCAAGACTAAGAGCAGCCCTATTTTCCTCCGATGGATCCAACTCAACCATGTTTTCTTTGACCAAAACCTCATCTTCAGCAAGAGATACTTGCCGCTCAATCCGGCCAAACACATTTTTATTCCAAAGAGACAAGGATTTTCTAAGGCGGGCAGCTTCTTCCCAAAACACACCATAGGCCTCCCATCCATCCAATCCGCCCAAGATTTTTTAACCACTTCCAAAAAGGAAGAGTGCTTAGTCCATGCATTGATGAAACGAAAAGAGCCTCGACATAACTCCGCTTCAGCCCTAACAGAAACAACCAAAGGAGCATGATCAGAGCAAGTCCTATTTAAGTGAGTCACAGTAGTACTATGGAATGTTTGCAGCCAATGCTCATTGTAGAAAACTCTATCAATACGTTGAAGAATTGACCTGCTCCCAAGCCGCTTATTCCACCAAGTATATTTAGATCCCAAGAAACCAGCATCAATAAGAGACGAGACCTGAATGGTATCCGAGAATTCTCTAACCTTCCTTGGAGTAACAAGAGTCCCACCAAGCTTGTCATCTTGATCTAAAACGGCATTAAAATCCCCCACAACCATCCAAGCCAAATGTGTAGAACTTAACGCAATAAGATCATCCCATAACTTTCTTCTCTCATATTTATTACACCTCGCATGAACACAAGTGACAAGAACTGGTAAAGGCCATAAAACATGAGAAATCTGAATAGTAATTGCTTGATCACTATCATGGACCATTTGACAATCAAAACCATGCTTCCATATGAACCAAATCCGCCCACTACCATTAGAAAAGCCCCCACTACAATGCAGTTTTCGAACCACCGAAGGAATACAAGAAGGATGTTGTTTTGGCTCATAAACACCAATGCCGAAGCTCCATGCAGATTAAACAATTTATTGACTCTTCTAATCGTGGCTTTGTTAGCAAGGCCACGAAGGTTCCAACTTAAGACAACTACCATTGATAAACGAAATGATAAAAATAAAGAGACTCACACCTAATTAAGATGGAGGGGAGGCAGATTTGCTTCGATTCTTCCTTGGTTTCACAAAGTGAAACCCTCCAAGTCAACATTGGAGCTACTAGATGCATTGAAAGGAGTAGATCCAGCCCTTTCGGTAACAAAGGTTGAATGAAGTACCGTAGCCCTAGGAGATAGATTTCCAACCGGGTCATTTCCAGCTTGTGCTATTTCCTCGCCACTCACAATGTTTTCCACATTACCACCATTATTTGCTTTATGAGCAGCCACTTGCTGCAGAATAACCTCTTCAATTAAGTTGGCAGCATCAACTTGGCCATCCTCTTCTATGTCCTCAACATTATCCTTCGTAGAGACCCCAACCTGGTCATCAATAATTGCCTCAACATTATCCTTCGTAGAGACCCCAACCTGGTCATCAACAACTTCAATGGGCTGCACCACCACTTTTTTGCACGCCTTTTGTAAAGCTTTATTAACAAATTCTCCTAAGAACAAACTCCTCGTTTGGCCATTATAGGAAACGATGTTTTTAATTCCTCCTTACTCTTTCCCCCATCATCCTTACTAACACTTTTTTTCTTTCCCGCATCCTTCGCCCAACAAGCTTCTGCCCGAGAGAAGGATTTGCACGTTTACAAGTGCCAACATCATGCCCAAGCATAAAACAATGCTTACAATACTTTGGAAGGTTATCGTATTCCACCTTTTGATAAAAGCTCGGAATGCAGTCCCCACAATCAATGAATACCTCACAAGGAAGCTTTTTTGTTACATCAACTTGGACAAGAACTTTAGCAATACTCGGACTAGATAACTCCGCAGTTGGCTTATCTAGCGACAAAGGAGTGCCAATGGCCTTGGCTAAAGAGAAGATGATAGACCTATCAAAAAGATGAATGGGAAGACCGGGAAGACCTACCCAAACAGGAACAATGGGAGATTCTTGTTCTGGGCGCCAAGACGGAGACCATGCAAGAGTTCTCATGGGAAACCTATGTACGTACCACACCTCCTTCATCCATAATCGCTGATAATCTACTTCCGTTGTGAGCTGAATTAGTAAATGTTTGGCATCCAACTGACCCAATTTGTATGCCCCTTTCAAATGAAATTTCGAAAACGCAATACGAGTATCTTCCATGGAAGGTCTACCATGAGAAAATTTACCAACCAGGGTCCACCGAAAAGGCTGGGCAAGCTTGTCAATAACTTCTTTGGAAAGCTTGAGGGAAGGAGTACCTTTGCGATTTTCCAATGGGATGATTGGAAAAGCACAAGAACCGAAAGAACCATTAGTAGGCGCATGAAACAAATCTGCAAATGACTTAGTTTTAGGCGCATCATTAGGGTTTGTGTTTGTAGGATTAGGATTTGGTTGAGGCGGCTGGTTTGTAGGATTAGGGTTTGCATGCGGCAATTGATTAGGGTTTGTTGCAGTCGCCATATCATACAGGCCATGATGCACGATGGAAGGATTAAAGTAGGGATTTTTGTTGCTTGAATTCATGGAGGAAAAGAAATTACCCGGAGAAACCATGGCTGCCGGAGCAGCAAGGAAGAAAGAGGAGCCCTAGGGCAAACCCTAGGATCGCCGGCACACACACACTGATCGCACCTTAAGTGCGTGAGAGAGGAGATGGGGTATGGCCATACACTTTCATCATTATCACTCATCGAGGGGCCCAAGCAAAACATCACTCTTTCGAGGGACAAATTCCATCTTGACTTATCATCCTTCCCATCATGATTCCGATCATGCCAAAATTAGCCTTTATAAATATCGTGTTAAGATATCGTTTGACTAAAATCAAACATGACTTTCATCATATGTAAGGTCATGATAATCTCAGGTCTAGGGACTAAATGAAGTGACCTTATGAGATTTAATTATGATATTTGACCATGACATAAATCTCAAACGGGTCAAGTCCAGTCACTTGTTCTCTAACAAGTACCCATAAATTTAATGTGCATCTCTACGCATATAATCATCATATGATTATCCATTAACATTTATACTAATTATTCACTTAATAATTAGGGACGGAGATTATTACAAATAAATATGCAAAACATATAATAATCAAATAATAAACTTTTCATATAATAATAAATAATGTCAACACATAAGTCTATCAACTATAGGCCTAGGGCATAACACTAACAAGTTGTGGGGCTAAAATTTGACCAACAGCTAGCCGCTGCTCCTACTTATCGGTACCGAGCTTCTGCCTCTAATCCAGCTCCTGTCCTGCCCAAAAGGCAAGGAAGCAATTAACTATGCGGGCCACGATTGAAACAATGCCACTCCTTTCGTTCCAAGGAAAGGCGATGCGCCTAAGCTACGGAGTCTAAGGTTAAAGATTTCGGAATGCCTCTGAGTGAAGTCTTTCAGGGACTTGTGAAGGAAGATCTAATCAGACCTTTGGACAACTATCAGACCAGGGATCCCAATGTTCCTTTGGACAAAACTAAGCATTGTGCTTTCCACTAGTATCATGGGCACATTACTAATAATTGCATGCTCCTGAAAAGGGCAATGTGAGAACTGATCGAAATGGGTAAGTTTGAGATACCCGAAGGGCCCAATAACAATCTCTTCCCTAAGAACAACCATAAGGTGAATATGATTGAAGTCATGAGCAAGCCAAGTGCCACTATGGCTAACAGTTCCCATATGGAAGATACCCATCGAAGGGAGGATTCTAGCTACATGGTTGTTGTAAATTTCACCTTGAGGATTCTAGTTGCATAGTCGTTATCAAAGATGGGATTCTAGTTGCATAGTCATTAATTGGACCTCTGCCGTGATGCTTTGTCGAACCTGGGGTTTCATCAAGTCATTAATTGGGGCTTTGTCAAGTCATACCTATCTTCAGAAGAAAGTCTAGTCACCTCAACAATTATCTTGGAGTTTCAGCTTTAGAACTTGGTATATGGCAACTCCCTGCATCATCGTAGCTCGAGAACTGTGAATCTCCTCATATCAGCATTTCGCCAAGTCATTCTCCAAATTTATGTCAAGTCACAACTAACCCAAGCGAAAGAGGGTTCATTCATACCAACGTACTTTTGATTCTAGAGCCTGTCAGCATTAGCTTCAAATGTCTGAGATTGAGAGGGAAATTTCAATCGAGACCTGGGATTCAAATCCAATTTCATCCCAAGATCAAAATTGAGGTCCACATGATACTGTTGACCCACAACAAGACCTCACCAACAACCTGAAGTTCAGTCCGCAACCAAAGGATATCACCCCACTTACTTAAAACTTGTCTCAAACAAACAGTCCACAACATATACAAACCCTCTCACCACCATGCATCCCCACAAAAATCTCCCAGGGCTCATGTAGCATGCACAAAAACATGAATCAGTAGAAACAACCCTAAGCGATTGCGAATCATTTTGGTTCTATGCATACATCCATATTGATTTATCTCTACCCTAGTTAGTACAAGGATTCATTTGTAATGGATCATCGTCACAGCTAACACGTTAGAAGATTCTGAAGATCTCTTCTGCACGTCACGCTGTTATTGCCAACTCGACCAGAGTGCCTTTGAGTCCCTCTCTACCAAATTGATGCCATTCCTTTAGTTTCCCTTTTTACCAAGTGTTAGATGCTTTTTAACAAGGACCCTCTCATTTCAAACCAGGTTCTTGCATTTTTGAACCCAAAGCCTTCCACATCAAGAAGTCTCAAGGTGAATACAAGTTCGACATCTTCTACAAGGTCGACGATCACTAGTAAGATGCAAACTCAACCAAACTTCTCCTTCTCGTGTCGAATTACCTTTAGACTTGTCCCTATTAGGTTGATCACCCTTCACACATTAGCACACCCGAAGGACCTACTTCCGTTTTGTGAGATAATTCTCCACGCCCGCTGTTGTTGTGAGATAATTCTCCATGCCTACTTTCATTTTGAGGGATAATTCTTCACGTCTTCCTCTATACGCACGCGGGATCGTCCGCCGTCCCTCAATCAATTTTATCACGACCGCCTATTTTGTCCAAAGCCCACGCCTTCGATGCGGCCTTCAACGTAAGCCCGTCTCGTCCAACAAAACTTAGCGGATGCACGATTCCCTTCAACGAAAATCGTCTCCTGCACAGCAAGCCAACGGCGAAAACCGTCCCCTAATGACAAAGTACATCCTCAACAACCTAGCAAGTCTATGATATTGAAACATGACAAAGTATGCCCTCAGCAACCTAGCAAGTCTATGGTGTTGAAACATGAACAAAAAATGCCCTCAGCAACCTAGCAAGTCTATGGTGTTAAAACAAGACAAAGTACGTCCTCAGCAACCTAGCAAGTCTACGGTGATGAAATGCGCCCTCAGCAAAGAAGACGATCCCCAACGGTCTCCAAACTACGACCGGCTTGATTCCTCTTAAGGATACGTAGGTAACCTATCGAAGGTCCAGCCACTTGACTAACACAGTTATTCTTTTCCCCCGTAGTCATCGTAAGATCAAATTTTTTCCCCGCCTAAGAGACAAAGTATTTCCAACCAAGCAAGTTCGCGGTGATGAAGTGCGCCTCGTATAGACGCCTTCAAATAGTCTCCCTGTGTATTAACACCTTCAAATAGTCTCCCTGTGTATTGATGCCTTCAAATAGTCTCCCCCAGGTATAGATGCCTTCAAATAGTCTCCCTCAGGTTTAAACGCCTTCAAATAGTCTCCCTCAGGTTTAGACGCCTTCAAATAGTCTCCCTTAGGTTTAGACGCCTTCAAATAGTCTCCCCCAGGTATAGACGCCTTCAAATAGTCTCCCCCAGCTATAGACACCTTCAAATAGTCTCCCTGTGTTTAGACACCTTCAAATAATCTCCCCTGTGTATAGATGCCTTCAAATAGTCTCCCTGTGTATAGATGCCTTCAAATAGTCTCCCCCAGGTATAGACGCCTTCAAATAGTCTCCCCCAGGTATAGACACCTTCCAATAGTCTCCCTTAGGTATAGTCGCCTTCAAATAGTCTCTCTCAGGTATAGATGCCTCCGTTAGTCGAGTCTATCTTCGGCAATGCCTCTGTTAGTCGAGCCTACCTTCGCCAATGCCTCCGTTAGTTGAGTCAACCTTCGGCAACGCCCCCTCCGTTAGTCGATTCTACCTTCGGTAACGCCTCCGTTAGTCGAGTCTACCTTCGGCAACCCCTCCGTTAGTCGAGTCTATCTTTGGCAATGCCTGCGTTAGTCGAGTCTGCCTTCGGAAAATGCCTGCGTTAGTCGAGTCTGCCTTCGGCAATGCCTCCGTTAGTCGAGTCTACCTTCGGCAACGAAAATGCGGTGGGAGATCCATTCGTTTGACCACCTTGGTCACTCCTTTCCCCACAAGATCTAAACTATGACCGGCTTGATTCCCACCGGGATACGTAGGGAATCCTTTAAAAGGTTCCACCCATCCGACTGCCTCGGCCACCTCCTCACCCATCTAGGTAAAAGTTTCCAGATTGGGATCGTCACTTTTGTCGACGACCCCACTTTCCCAGAAGTACCGTCGCCGAGGGGCTACCGTAAGTTCCCCAATCGAGTCGTTAATGTCCCGTCACCTAAATTAATGATTTATAATCATTTAGGGCATTTTGGACATTATTTTGACAATTTGAATGAGGAAGGACCTCTTAGGAATAAGAACATGGTCAAGGACCTCGCTAGAAATTTGTTATTTCCAATAAAAAGGAATATTGACTATTTAATAAACAGCCAAAACTGCTTTCTGCAAGGACCAGGCACGCTGCTGATCCCATCCGCGCGGATGAGATTGTGCCTACAATATTATCCACGCAGATAAGATTGCACCCCAACCAACCTATAAATACATCCCTTCTCCTTCAGCTTTAGAAGGCCAAAAATTCCAAAACACAACCGTTACTCACAAAATCTCCCCTCAAACAAATTCTCAACACTCTCACCACCTAAATTCCACACTAAATTCAACACCAAATCCACCCCAAAACCACTTCCAAGACTTTGAAACCTTCAAACCCTAAACACAAACCCAAGAAACATTGGTAAAACCCTCATTCTCTTACTCAAAACTCCTTCATTCATACATTCATTTCATACATAAATGATGTAGAATAATTGGTTTTGTTTGTTGTCTATTCCCCTTCCCCTTTGTCCCAAGGATCCAAGAGGATCTCCATGGAATCCATTTCCATGGATGATTCTCTACAAGGATCCACATTTTACATTATGTATTTCCCTTGTCCCTTTACATTAACTAGTCTTTACTTGTTATTTGCTCTAGTTCACTTGACCTAGAAGATGGTCATCTTAGAGTTCATCTCCATGGATGATCACTTCAAATGGTCCATATTTTCTACTTTCATGCCTCTTTAAATTTCTAGTCTTTACTTGCTTTCTTGACCTAAATATGGTCATCTTGGAGTCAATCTCCATAGATGATCATTTCAAATGGTCCACATTAATTACTTTCTTGCAAATCCCCCTCCCTAGTCTAAGATGCTCACCTTGGAACTCTTTCCTTGGATGAATATCATCTAGACTCACATAATTCGATCACACAAGATGTATGAGATACACTTGAGTATAGGTCTCAAGGATGGTTCTTCTTGTGACCACCTTAGAGATCTTCCTCTAAAGTTGATACATCTTGCCTATTTCTTGTTTTATCAAATTTACTTTCATGTCAAATCCCCTTCCCCTTTGCAAATGACATATTTTCAAGTCCTAATGTACCCCCGGGATGGCTTGATTAAGTGGATTCATAACTTATGACCACTAATCAAAGTCTAGGGAAGGAGAGGACAAAACATGGATGCCAAAAAATCCAAACATTTCCTTTACTTTCTGTTTAAAGTTACATTTCCAGTTAAGTCCTGTAAATCAAGTTAAATTTCTGGAAATTACAGTGACTGATTAGGAAACTGTAAAAAATATTGACACTGCAGGTTAATCCAGCGAATAAGATTGCACTACAATCTCATCCACGCGGATAACATTGTCATCAGCAAACAATTTTCCAGTTGCTGTTATTTTCCAATTTAGTCACTGTTTTTTAAATTGTTTTCCAGTTCAGTCCCTCGTATTTCTGTTATTTCCAAAAAATTCTTTAAGTCAAAATCCTTTTTCAAAACACACACACACACACACACAACAAAGAGTTTCAAGTGAGGAAGACTCGTCATACGAGGCATTCCAGGTGAACGCGAAACGTTCTTCCCGGAGTGTAACGTGACCTCCGAACTCATTTCTCTAATTTTGGGCATTTTTCAAAGTTTTGGCCCTTAAACTAAAAATGGCGTGGCGACTCCGTTGATTTTTCAAAGTCCGATAAAAAAATATTTTTCAAAAAACTTCCAAAAGCATTTGTCGGGCATGCCAAAAAAAAAGGGAAAAACCGGGAATATCACACCTTTGTCAGAACATATTTTTATCCTGATGTTGATATTAGATTGACTAGGGTTGGCCGCAATTACGATGGTGGTTGTCCTGTGTCTAATGGAAGCATCTCTGTATTTTCATCCCCTGGTTGTTTCCACGCCAAACGGGTTTGTATGCGTATGTTAACCACTAAAGAGTTTCACGTGGTCTCACTCTATGTTCTTCTTTACTGTAACGAGGTTGAGGAATATGTCAAGTAAGTCATTGATGTTATGTTTATGCCTCGTCGATTAAATTATGCATGTTTAATTACCTGCATATGAAATGCCTTGTTTAACCCTATTGTTGAATGTTTGAAGATTTAGCTCGAGATTTATCTCTTGAACTCATCGCAATTAGGACAGACAAAGAATTTCCAAAGTGGCTAAGGAAATATGTAAATATTTCGTTTCAGTCAAATTTATTCTATACACTTTTTTAAACATTCAATCTTAAAATTGTATTAAATTGGTTACATATTGTCTTATAGATAACTGAACATTCGGGTGATGCCAAAGCTGCTAGGTTAAGACATTTAGCAGCAACTCCGTACTTGAAAGTTAATTTATACAATGGTTATTTCGTGAATGGCTATGTGTTTCATACCAAAACTTATGGGGACTCTAAATTAACGTGGAATAGCGGTGTGAATCTTAAAGGAAACCTTGATTATTATGGTGTCCTGAAAGAAGTAGTCGAGGTGGAGTATTTGGGTGGAAATAATGTTGTCTTGTTTAATTGTGAGTGGCGAGATGCTGTGCAAGGTATTAAAAAGCATGCCATATTTGACCTCGTCGATGTAAAGGATTTGTCAGACATGTTGGCGACGACGTCTTCATCTTAGCATCTCAAGCAAAACATGTATACATGACACCCTATCCTTGTCGGCGACCCGACAGATGGTGGGTTGTCTAGAAGACTAAGGCTAGAAGCGTGATTGACGAACATACATCTACAGATTCATCATTAGAAACACCCTATCAATTAGATGATGTCACTCATATTCCTCAAAATGTTGATGAACCTGAGGAGGATTTCTTACCAGTGAATTTTGCCACCTCCTCTGCCTCGTTCAGGTCATCTCACGCACAATGAAATTGATGAATCGGAGGAAGAGGAAGAGGACGTCGAACTAGAGTTTGATTCATCAGACTCCGAAGACGATGATGAAGAACTTGAGTTTTGTAGTAATTCAGAGCCCGGTGATGAGGATGGGGACGAAAATTCATAATAGTTTAACATCTACAAATTTGTATTTCAATGATCATACTCTTTTAATCTACGTATTCTGAATGGTTTAGATTATTAGAACATTAAATTTATTTTAAGAAGATCTGTTAATATATTGTTTCCTATTGTTAAAGTTTTATATTTTAATATTTTTAGTGTATTTAGTTATGAGAAATTCTAGTAGAGCGGGCAGGAAGACACGCCCGTTATACACATCTATTATTGCGATGCAACCGTCTCGATCTGATACCGGTGCTACCGGTGCTAGTGATGATGACTCTACTCATAGTAGTATCAGCTCTTCCTCTGGAGCTGGTACTACTACGAGTACCACTCCTGTAGATTCCGAGGGGAGGGCGTATCTCCAGATATCGCCACATTATTCTCAGTAAGTAACTCTTCATTAATTTGATATAAGTTGGTTCCTTTTTGTTTTATATATAATTCATTATTTAAGTTAAAATGTTATTGTATAAATATACTTGGCCGATTTGTAGGTGCATACCCTACACCCCGGACAAAGATTGGGGCGTATTGGCGGTCTCGAGTCATGCACGAGTTTTGGCCCAACTGGAAAGCATTGCCACAGGAAAAGAAGGAATATGCTTGGGAGGCGTTTCAGGTTACGTGTTAATGTTTTTTATTTAAACCTAAATGTTAGTTTGTTATTAAAATGTTATAATTTTAGTTTAATGTTGTAGTTGAAATTTACATGGACTGAGGACATCGATGTGGGGAGGGTTAAATATATTTTCATGAAACAGTGTATGAAATTATTTCAGGATCATATTGGTAATATATTTATCTATCCTTTATACTCTTTTAATTTTATAATGTTATTATTATATGTTTATGAGATATTCATATTTTGAATAGGTAATGACGAAGTCTAAATTCTATACTCGGCCCGGAGAGGGATTGGCACCCGATACACAGACTTGGATGACCGAGGAGGTGTTTCGTAGATTTTGCAAATTTTAGTCGTCGAAAGGGGCAGTAAAGATCGCCCAACGGGCTCGGGCTAATAGAGCGAGCTCCTCGGGGTCGGCGACAAAGCATACGATAGGGACGATCAATGTCGCCGAGCATCATATGTGTATGGTATGTATGTTAGTTTAAATTTAGTGAAATCCATGGTTTTCATTTAGTTGAAATAAGATTATGCACGTATGTTAGCTGGGGGGTGTTAGTGTAAATGGTTTTGTTGGTGGGTGTTAGTGTAAATGATAAGAAATACATGGGGTGTTAGTGTAAATGTAGTGTATGCATGCTTTTAAAATCAATTTATGTACGTATGTTAGCTGGGGAGTGTAAGTATCCAAATCCGGATCACCAAAATCCGTTAGAAGTTAACCTAATCCGTTAACTGGCTCGCTCCAGGTTAACCGGAACCCGTTAAGCTCCCCGTTCCCAAGCCAACGAGACGTCCCAGGACTGCCCCGTGCATCCCAACATCAAAGTGTACTCAACACATGTCGTCGCACGTAAAAGTACAGCTTCTCCTGAAAAATGCACTTTCCGGCACTTTCCGGGGGCCTTTCGAACATTTTTCGGACATTTAGTTAAAAAACGGACAAAACCGGGAATAATGGCACGAAAATCCATGCCCTGGTGAGTCACAGGGACACGTGGCACGCATGCCACGGCCCTCCGGTCAACATCAATCAGATTTCAGAGTGAAAAGGCCAAAATACCCTTGATGCGCCCCAGTCCGTCCTGGACTCTTTTTTCAGTGCAAAACTGTAGTTTCAAAGAAGTCCCTCCAGTTTCAAAAATACCACAAAACACCCTGGAATTCAGGTTAAGTCCGTCCGAACTCTTTTGCAATTTTACCCTATAAATACAGAGGGCTGTCAACATTTCAAGAAAAGAAAAACCATAACCATTTCTCTCCAAAGCCATGGCCGAAACCCTTTTCTACCTCCCCCGAGCCCCGTTTTGCCACGATTTGCGTGAAAATCCCGTATTTCAACCAAACATGAACCAAAACACCTCGAAACACCGTTCCAAACACTAAATCGTATCCTGTATATGTCTCCTGAGCCAAAGAGTCAACCCCTAGCCATAGGTAACACTCTCTCTCCCTAAACACTCGTTTCGTCTCGGTTTACGTGCAAGTCGCTACAACCGTTTCGGACGAACGTTGTTGAAATGTAGACGTCACCGTCTAACGGGGTTCGTGTTGGGTTTCGAGGGTCCATGCGCAGTGGAATAATGCAAATTAACTCAAAAACCCGGAGCCCTAGGATCCGTTCTAGATTATTAATTAAGAAGAATGATTTAGAATTACTAACCTTGTGTGCTTTTGTCGTTGATAAACGCGTTCCAACTCCAGATTGAAGAACTAGCGAATCTTCGATGAACGATTCTTGAATCACGAACGTTAGATCTTGATTAGCGAAGATCCTCTATGTGTATCCACGCGTTGAACGAACCCTAGAACAATTCTAGGTGGATTGCTAGATCCTTGATTGAAACTCCTTTCAATCGATGAAGAAATATGGATTTGGATTGTGTTTTTGATTCTCAATGCACAATTGAAATCTCTCTTTTGTGTTTATCTAAACCCAAAACCATGAGAGTGACTGCTAGGGCAACCAAGGGTTTGTATTTATACGTTATAAAACTTTTCCCCTCGCGAAAACCCTAATTTAAGTCAATTTCGCATCAGTCCAGCGTCGACGGGATGACTCGTCCCCCAGGGCACGAGTCGTCCCCTTGCACACAGCTTCTGATTCTGGCGTCCCCCTTAAGGGGAATAGTTGACTCAAGCCCAGGGCACGAGTCGTCCCTATGGGCACGACTCGTCCCCATGGGCACGAGTCGTCCTCAGACTCTTCCTTCGAATCATTCGTCCTGTGCCAAGGGAATAGTTAGTTCAGGCCTGGGGACGAGTCATCCCTTGAGAACAAAAACTCCATATTCTTCATTTTTGACAATTCGTTCGATGCGTGTGACCCCATAGGACTATATTAAGTTGGCAATGAGTTCGATCACATCGATCCTCATAAGACATGAGCGGACTCTAGCAAGCCATCATGCCTACCCAATTAATATAATATCAAGTTCAATTTTCCTACATAGAACATATCACAATCCCTTTGTCACACGATGTTATATTGAACATGAGTCATGGTCCACGTCAACTCATATTGTTCAATGCTTTCTCGTTACTAAGTAAATTGATTAATCGAATGATATTAATCACATTAATTCATTCGGGCATGGCCATACACTACATCAATCTTACTTATGAGTGGCCTAGCAAACATCTCTCCTTACGAGGGACAAATTTCCATCTTGACTTATCATTTTTCCCAACAAGAATCATATCATGCCAATAATAGCCCTTATTGTTATCCGGTTAAAGACAACGTTAAACTATATCAAACATAATATTCATCGAGTGAAAGACGATGATAATCTCAGGTCAAAGGATATCAATGATATAACTATATGAGATTTATTTATGACATACGACCATGACATAAATCTCATAATGGGTCAAGTCCAGTACCTTGTTCTCTAACAAGTACCCATGAATCTAATGTGCATCTCCATGCATATAATCATCATATGATTATCCATTAGACTTCATACTAGTGCTTCATAAGAACTAGGGACACGATTATTAAAGTAAACATGCAAACACAAATAATAATCAAAGAAACAATCTCTTATATAAATGAATAATGACGTTACAAATAAGTCTATCTCTATAGGCCTAGGGCACTAACACCTACAGTCTCCCACTTGCACTAGGACCAATCATTCATGTATCTTATACCCATGGATGGACCTAACATGACCATCATGTTTAGATTGTGGCAAAGGCTTGGTGAGAGGGTCCGAAATGTTGTCATTCGTTGGTACCTTGCATATCTTGACGTCCTCCCTTTCACAAATTTCTCGAATGAGCTGGAAACGTCTCAAAATGTGTTTGGATCGTTGATGTGACCTTGGTTCTTTTGCTTGGGCAATAGCACCATTATTGTCACAATAAAGCTCTATCGGGTTATTGATACTCGGAACGACTTCTAAGTCACTAACGAACTTCTTGATCCAAACCGCCTCCTTAGCCGCATCCGAGGCTGCTATGTATTCGGCTTCGGTTGTAGAATCAGCAACAGTGCTTTGCTTGGAACTCTTCCAACAAACAGCACCTCCATTTAGCATAAACACGAAACCAGACTGCGATCTATAGTCATCTTTGTCGGTCTGGAAGCTTGCATCTGTGTAACCCTTTACAACCAGATCATCTTCCATTCCTCCAAATACCAAGAATACATCCTTAGTTCTTCTCAAGTACTTCAGGATGTTCTTGACTGCTATCCAATGATTCTCACCAGGATCAAACTGGTATCTACTCGTTGCGCTTAGAGCATACGAGACATCGGGTCTAGTACATAACATGGCATACATGATAGACCCAATTGCCGAAGCATATGGAATATCACTCATCCTCTTTCGCTCATCATTTGTCTTAGGACAATGAGTCTTGCTAAGAGTAATGCCATGTCCCATTGGCAAGTTCCCTCTCTTAGAATTTTCCATGCGGAATCTTCTAAGGACCTTGTCAATATATGTACTCTGACTCAAACCAATCATCCTTCTTGATCTATCTCTATAGATCTTGATACCAAGGATGTAAGCCGTCTTCACCCATATCTTTCATTGAAAAACATTTTCCTAACCAGGACTTGACGGCCTCAAGTGCGTGAACATTGTTTCCAATGAGCAAGATGTCATCGACATATAACACCGTAAATAGAACTATGCTCCCACTTATTTTCTTGTATACACAAGGTTCATCTTCGTTTTGATGAAGCCAAACTCTTTGACTCGATTCATCAAAACGTAGATTCCAGCTCCTGGAAGCTTGCTTCAATCCATAAATGGATCTCTGCAACTTACATACTTTATTAGAATTCTTTGGATCGACAAACCCTTCAGGCTGTTTCATGCACTACAACAAATATGCCTTTTCCCGACACTTTTAAAGAGGCACTTTACTTTGTGCCGCTAATTTCCGGCATTTCAACGAAAGTGCCTCTAAATTTCCCGCATTTCAACGAAAGTGCCGCTAAATTTCCGGCATTTTTTGGAAAATGCCACAAATTCCCGGCACTTTATTAAAAGTGCCGCTAATTTACGGCATTTCAACGAAAGTGCCGCTAAATTTCCGGCATTTCAACGAAAGTGCCGCTAAATTTCCGGCATTTTTTTGGAAAATGCCACAAATTTCCGGCACTTTATTAAAAGTGCCGCTAATTTCCGGCATTTCAATGAAAGTGCCGTAAAATTTTCGGTGCTTTTTGGAAAATGCCGCGAATTACCGGCACTTTATTAAAAGTGCCGAGAAATTTCCGACACTTCAAAAGTGTCGGGAATTTCCGACAGTTTGATATAAGTGCCGCTAAATTTCCGACAATTACCGAAAAGTGTGGCTAAATTTCGGCATTTATTGAAAAGTGCCGCTAATATCTGACACTTTTCTGTAATTGCCACATATTTTTCTGCACTTTTTGAAAAGTGTCACCTAATTTTCGATACTTTTGTGAAATTGCCTCAAAATATCCAGCACTTTTTTGTAATTATCCTAATTTTTTCTTCATTTTTTCCCTTTTTTATAATATTATGGACGTCCCATAACTAATGTTATATACTATATATTCCAAAGTGTAAAGTTGATATATAATATTTTAGATTGAAGGGAGTAATATTTTTCTTAATTATTTCCTGTGAATATCCAATTTTGAAAACATTTATTATAAGACGGAAAAAATATAGTGCAAAAAATTAATAATTAAACTATTCTTTTAATTTTTATTTTTACGATCTCCAAAACAACAACCCAAGCGTAATTCTTTCTTTACCTTCCCAAAACCCCCAACCAAAATTCCCTCCACAAATTCCAAATTTCCTTCACAAATTCCCTCTCAATCCAAATTTTAAATTAAATTCAAATCCTTTCTGATTTTCGATTCATCCTAAAATTCTAAACTAAGAGAAATAAGAGGTGTTTGTTTTTTTTCCATTTCAGATCTCGTATTAACATTGGGTTTCATTCCATCGCTCATTCCTGATTCGATTCCTAGGGTTTCTCCAGCGGCGAAGGCGAAGGCGATTTTGGCAGCGGCGAAGGCCATTTTGCAGCGGCGACCGACGGTAAACTCCTTCTTCCTCTTCCTCTCTCTCTCCCTCTCCTTCTATAATCTGCAATTTGTTTATGGGATTTTCACCAATTCCTAACCCTAACCTTAACCCTCAAATCCCTTTCATAATCTTCAAATTCGTTGCACTGAATCCAGCTTTCTCATCGTTAGGATGATTTTATTGTTGAATTTCATATGCGGATTAGTAATTTTGTCCCATCAACTTTCTCAGGTGCCGTTTGCAAAACAACTTGAATTTCACTGTTACAATTTGTGCTCATGATGTGTTTGATGATTTAACAGGTTCATGCCCATTTCAATTTTGGACCACTTTGTTCATATTTATCTATAAACTACTTGCACAGATTCCTCTCTGCCAATGAATTGCCAGTAAGTTCTTGATCAAAATCATTAAATTTTATTAAACTACTTTGTTCTTATTTGAGGCAAAAACTATACAGAGAATGGAATTGATTATTCTGAGTACATTGAAGTGGAGAATGCAAGCAGTGACACCATTTTCATTCTTAGATTGTTTCCTTGGAAAGATTAATGGTGATCAACCCGCTTCACAATCTTTGATCTTTCGATCGACCCAACTCAATTTAAGCGCAATCAAAGGTCCATTGTGTGTTTATGCATGTTTTGTTCAATCATATAATGATTGAAACAAACAGAGTTGTAATAAGTGGGGATTATATTGAAATGAATGCAGGGATTGAGTTCTTGGAGTTCAGGCCATCTGAGATTGCTGCAGCAGTGGCAATGGGGTTTTGCTTTTTGGAGGAGAATTGCTAGCAAAGAACCCTAAGGTCTGTGTGATTCTTAATTAGTTTTGTTCTTATTTACTTTTGCTTCTTCAATTTGATGATTGCTGTGTAACTTGGATTAGGGTTCTTGTTAAAAGGATTATATAGCTCTTGTCTCTCTTTCTTGTTTTTCTTCATTTCTTCGGTTGGCCTATCTGCATTTGCTTCTGAAACATGAATCTTTAAGTGTAATTTATTTATTACGATTATACATCGGACAAAGTAAAGCCGAGAAGCTTGCATTCCGTTATTTATGCAGTTTCTCATTGGGACTATGGTACCAAACTTCTAAATCACTCAGGATTATAGACCATTTTGAACTTGATCTTACTTAAAAAGTTTACCAGTGATAAGCTTCCATCTCATTTGCAGGTTGTACAATATCATGATTATCGGCTATCACTCCCTGTATCTTCCTCTCCTATGCAACTTTTCTAGCAGATTTCTTCCAGGTAATCATTTTTATCATCATGTGAATATATGGATCCTTGCCATTAAAATATATAAAAAACACACATTTTCAGAGTGTCCCTTAAAATGAAATTTGGACATTCAATTAGGGACGGAGGGAGTAGTACCATTCCGAAATTTGAAAGACAAATGTTTTCAATTTACCCCATATAAATGTAACTTTTAGTTTAAATCAATTCATAGAAACATCAATTATCACGATGAAAAGGCACTTTCTAAGTCAAGTGTACAATATAACTTAAGTTGTGATGTTTTCAGGAGGAAGATTTACTGCTTGACAATGCATATTACTCTGAAATGAGAGATGCTGGTTTCTTTGACAGCGACTAGGAGTGAACTTTCTTTAACAAATGCACATTGTGTTGAGCACAACACACAGGTACTGTTTTAAGCCGTTTGGTATTTATTTTAGCAACACAATGCTTGACATAATGATTTCACTCATCTAAACAATTTTATGCTTCCTAAGTTGGACTGCATTAAAAGTAAAGTAACAAAATTATTTCCTTACTAATAGTTTTGCATTGTATTCAGAAGATTATTATTCAGCATGGTCAGGACAGTAAATTTTGGACGAGCTCTATATTTTACTAGGATTTGTTCCCTAGTCGTGAGTCAGGTTAATCATTATTGGTAGTATGGACAACTCCTTTTTAATACTACCCCCGTCCCAAAATGAATGTCCGATTTTTTTCTTGATTAAGAACAAAAACAGACATTCCTTTTGGATCGGAGGGAGTAAAGGAAGTTTTGTTCAAAGATACAAGAAACATCGTTCTTCTTTGTGCTGAAATCCATAGTAGCCAAAAAATTCATAAGACTTGTATGTATACATCATTTTATCTTTAATTTCTAGCGTAATGAAGTAACACAAATCTATATTGACTATATCATGTAAAAAGCTACAACTGAAGACAGTGAATTGGTCACTGTACTAAGATCCATGTTTGTAATCTTATTTTTCGCTTTTAATAAAATCTAGGGAGTACCGTCTCCTTTCGCCAAAAAAAAAAAAAATGTGTGCTACTTACAGGTTCCAATTGGTGGAAGCTTGAAATGGATGTCTAGTATGGCCAGTGTTGTGAACCAGCAGCAGAACATGATTGATTGACTGCCATTTAGTTTCTACTTTGCTATTGACTCGGTAATACACTACAATTTTTAACCCAGAGCATTCAGTCCAGTATTGAATCCAAATATCTAAGACTCGATAAAGCCAACAAAATGTTTGGTTAGGCCTTACGAAGGAGTTAGTAATTTGGGAGAAGCTATTGGAAAATCAATTGCATGGAGATCCATAGATCTAATCCTAAGGTTGTTCTAAATTATATCAAAAAGAATACAAATGCTGATGGTTTCACAATGGTCTCTTCTAGGAAATGGCGTGGAAGGTCGGCTTCTCCTCCTGATAATTTTGATTGATGGGTTTGGGTTCTCTCCTTTTCCCTTTTTTAGTTTAGGGCTTAGTTTTCCCCTTCCTATTGTTTTGGGGCGGTCCATTTGGACTTGCACCCCTCCCCTTAGCTTTCTTGATTTTATTGTTGGCTTTAAAGCCCCACATTGTAGATTTCTTTTCTTTTCCGGTAGTTTGGTTTTATGTCCCCCACCGTGCTTTGTTCTTTTTATTTTATTTATAAATTCTAGGGAGCTACGTCTCCTTTCGTCTAAAAAAAAAAAAATATGTTGTTTTAAATTATATCTCTTATGTTCTTATTCTCTTATTTAATATCATTTAAAACTAAATAATGCTTATTTTTTCAGGTGATGATTTAAATGAGGAACTTATAACCCAATCTATACTGGAGAAGATTGCATTCATTTGTGTTTTTGTTTGCTACTTGAACTCAGTTTATAGATGTCAATGCTTGTTGTGTACTTTTCTTTTGAACTAGTACTTTTTGGGTTGTGTAATTCATATTAAATGTTCAATTTATGGCAATGGACCAAACTTTATATTTTATAAGTTATTCTTATTCATCGCTAATTGTTGAAATTTGTGAATGTTATTGATTTCAATAGCACAATAAATTAGAGAAGCCAAAATTTTCTAGGGGCATAAATATATATATATTTTAAAAACGAAAAAAAATTTCAGCAATTTTAAATGCACAGCTAATATTTGAGAATATTAAAAGTGCCACTAATTTTCGGCACTTTAAAAAAAGTGCCGCAAATTTTCTGGCATTTTAGACGTGCCGGTATATTTTGGCACTTTATGCAAATGCCGGAAAATTAGCGGCACTTTTAAAAGTGCCGAAAATTAGCGGCACTTTTAAAAGTGCCGAAAAATTAGCTGCACTTTTAAAAGTGCCGGAAAGCAGCGGCACTTTTAAAAGTGCCGAAAAATTAGCGGCACTTTTAAAAGTGCCGGAAATTAGCGGCACTTTATAGGTGCCGGGAATTTTCCGGCACTTTAAAAGTGTCGGAAAGTATTGCCGACACCACTTTTTCCGGCACTTCTTAAAGTGCCGGAAAAAGTGCCGGAAAAAGCTTTTCCGGCACTTTTTTTAACATTTCCGGCATTTTTAAAGTGCCGGGAAAAGCCATATTTGTTGTAGTGATGTATACATCCTCAAGTAGGTTTCCGTTAAGAAACGGCCTTTGACGTCCATTTGCCATATCTACCATGAGTCGTAATATGCTGCTATGGCAATTAAGATTCTAATAGACTTAAGCATTGCTACGGGCGAAAAGGTTTCATCATAGTCAACGCCATGAGTCTGCCTATACCCCTTAGCAACAAGCCTAGCCTTAAAAGTATGTACCTTCCCATCCATGTCGGTTTTCTTTTTGAAAACCCACTTGCACCCTATGGTTTTTACACCTTCAGGTGGATCAATCAAGTTCCAAACTTGATTATCGTACATGGATTTGATCTCAGATTCCATGGCTCCTAGCCACTTGTCCGAATCAGGAGTGGACATCGCCTCTTGATAGGAAGTAGGTTCATCATTCTCAATGATTTCTACTTCATTACTTTCCGTCATGAGAAATCCATATCTCTCAGGTTCGGATCGTATCCTATCCGATCTGCGAAGAACTTGTGTATCTTGAACCGGTTCCATAACTACTTGTGAATTTGGTTCCGTCTCTACTATTGGTTCCTTGTCATTTTCGGGTTCTTTAATTTCTTCAAGATCAATTTTACTCCCACTAGTTTCTTTAGAGAGAAACTCTTTCTCTAGAAAGACACCATGTCGAGCAACAAACACTTTGTTCTCGGATGGGTTGTAAAATTGATATCCTTTCGTTTCCTTAGGATAACCAACGAAAATACATTTATCAGATCTGGGTGCAAGTTTATTTTCAAAAACTAATTTCTTTACATAAGCTTCACATCCCCAAATCTTCATGAAAGATAAACTAGGTTTTCTTCCATGTCACATCTCATGTGGGGTTTTAGGAGCTGATTTAGTAGGGACCTTATTAAGTGTGAAAGCAGCTGTTTCCAGTACATGTCCCCAAAAGGAAATAGGAAGGTTAACTTGACTCATCATCGATCGAACCATATCTAATAGAGTTTGATTTCTCCTCTCGGACACACCATTCCATTGTGGTGTTCCGGTGGAGTAAGTTACGAAACAATTCCACAACTTTTCAGATGATCGTCAAATTCTTGGCTTAAATATTCACCACCTCGATCGGATCGAAGTGTTTTAATAGTTTTGCCAAGTTGATTTTGTACTTCATTTTAAAATATTCTAAATATCTCAAATGCTTCACTTTTGTACTTCATCAGATAGACATAGCCATATCTGGATAAGTCATCAGTGAACGTTATGAAGTACCGAAATCCTCCCCTAACAATGTTATTCATTGTTCCACATACATCAGTATGTATGAGAGCCAACAAATCACTAGCCCTTTCACTACTCTTAGTAAAAGGTGCTTTAGTCATCTTGCCCAATAAACAAGACTCGCAAACATCATATGATTCATAATCATATGAGTCTAAATATCCATCTTTATGGAGTTTAGAGACGCGTTTCTCATTTATGTGGCCAAGACGGCAATGCCATTTAAATGTGTTGTTCACATTGTTTGGTTTAGATTTCTTATTAACATGATAGACATTATCAACATTATTTTCAACATCTAAGACATAAAGGCCATTATAAGAATGAGCAATACAATAAAGCATATCATTCAAATAAATGGAAAATTTCTTATTCGCAATAAGAAAATTGTAACCCTCGTTGTCTAAACAAGAAATTGAAATAATGTTTCTGCTCAAATCTGGAACATAATAGCAGTTATTCAAAACTAATATTAATCCGCTAGGTAATGTGACTTCGTAAGTACCTACGGCCAATGCAGCAACTCTTGCTCCATTTCCAACCCGCAGGTCTACTTCACCCTCTTTGAGCGACCTTCTATTCTTTAGTCCCTGCACATTTAGGCAAATGTGAGATCCACATCCGGTATCTAATACCCAAGAACTAGAAGTAGAAAGTAAAATATCTATCACATAGATACCAGAAGTCATGGCAATCTCATTGACCTTCTTCTTCAGTCCTTCCTGATAAGCTTTGCAGTTATGCCTCCAATGCCCAGTTTCCTTGCAATGGTAGCAAACCGCATCCTTTTGGGATTTGGGTTGAGGCTTCTCAACAACGGCAACCTTTGCCTCCGGTTTAGCAACTCTTGCTTTAACCTTGGGTTTCTTGAACCCCTTTCCTTTATTCACCATCAACACTTGATTGGTTTTCTTGGCGACATTGTTCTCTGCATTCTTAAGCATCCCATGCAATTCAGACAGAGATTTATTCATCCCATTCATGTTATAATTCATAACGAACTGATTATAACTTTCAGAGAGTGAATACAATATCATATCCGTAGCCAGCTCCAACTGGATAGGATATCCAAGCCTCTCAAGGTGTTCGAGGTGACCCTTCATTTTCAACACATGAGGCCCAACAGGTTGTCCTTCAATCATCTTGCATGAATGAAGAGCCTTCATAGTGTCAAACCTTTCCTGACGTGCTTGCAACTGGAACATTTCCTTCAAATTATTTCCCAAATTATAAGCTTCCATGTGTACAAGGTCCTTACGAAGGGCCTTACACATGGTAGCAAGCATCAAGCAACCAACATCAATAGAATCATCCACATGTTTCTTATGTTGATCCTTTTCACTTTAGTTGCATTAGCGAGCTCGGGTGGAACGGGTCCATCGAGAATGTACAACTTCCTTTCCTGTTTGAGAACAATTCCCAAACCTGCGGATCCAATCCACATAGTTGTTGCCATTCTCTTCTAACTTGTCCTTCTCAAGGACTGATCGCGATGATGCATTTTGATTGGTGTTTACAGCCATTGATCTACAAAGATATGCAACAAATATGAACACATATAAGTACCTATTTCATTTAAGAGATTTAAAAAACGTATTTCATAAATACTCCCACTAAATTATATAACCTTCTTATACAATCATGCATAATATAATTTAATAGGCTAAGACCCAACTTTAATTTAATTTCAAGTCGGCTATGGCACGACTGCTCAAAATTAAACTAAAAAGGTAGATAACATTTATCAATCATATCAACATATGACTCTTAGATCCTTTATGAGATTATAGACATCATATGTCACATGTTTCAATCCCATCTTATGCCTTAGGCTCAAAACTGTTTTGATAGCCTAATTGAGTTCAACCATTTTAAACGTATAGCAATCACCGTTTGCTCATCTTGATCATACAAAGATAGAATTAATGTACCTCGCTGTGGCGTAGCCTACATAAAACTATCCGTGTAATCACAAGTGTTTAAACATGGGTGGCATAGACAAACTCAAATTTCAAAGAAGTTTCAATTTTCATGTTTATCAATTAACATGGCAAGGTTGATTCATGAAAATTATATGAGCATAATTATGAACATAGAATGATGCAACACAAATCACATTTGATGTGTAATTACTAGTACGTGGCATCATATTCCAAAGTTATCCCACACTTCCCAGAAGTGCCTATGGGGAAGGTTTTGGCTTCCAACCTATATACTAAGTAATACATCAAAACCCATATTATAGATTAATCACATTAATCACATAATTCAATTCACAATCATGGTATATCAAAACATACAATTACTTCCACAAGCAATTCTCATATAAAATCATGTTCTAAATCATATTCATCATGAAAATTAACATAATCACATTATATAATTATCATGATAATCTAATATAATCATGAACGGGGCTTTGATACCACTATTGGGTTTCGAGGGTCCATGCGCAGCGGAATAATGCAAATTAACTCAAAAACCCGGAGCCCTAGGATCCGTTCTAGATGATTAATTAAGAAGAATGATTTAGAATTACTAACCTTGTGTGCTTTTGTCGTTGATAAATGCGTTCCAACTCCAGATTGAAGAACTAGCGAATCTTCGATGAACGATTCTTGAATCACGAACGTTAGATCTTGATTAGCGAAGATCCTCTATGTGTATCCACACGTTGAACGAACCCTAGAACAATTCTAGGTGGATTGCTAGATCCTTGATTGAAACTCCTTTCAATCGATGAAGAAATATGGATTTGGATTGTGTTTTTGATTCTCAATGCTCAATTGAAATCTCTCTTTTGTGTTTCTCTAAACCCAAAACCATGAGAGTGACTGCTAGGGCAACCAAGGGTTTGTATTTATACGTTATAAAACTTTTCCCCTCGCGAAAACCCTAATTTAAGTCAATTTCGCGTCAGTCCAGCGCCGACGGGATGACTCGTCCCCCAGGGCACGAGTCGTCCCCTTGCACACAGCTTCTGATTCTGGCGTCCCCCTTAAGGGGAATAGTTGACTCAAGCCCAGGGCACGAGTCGTCCCTATGGGTACGACTTGTCCCCATGGACACGAGTCGTCCCTCAGGACTCTTCCTCTGAATCATTCGTCCCAGGCCAAGGGAATAGTTAGTTCAGGCCTGGGGATGAGTCATCCCCTGAGAACAAAAACTCCATATTCTTCATTTTTGACAATTCGTTCGACGTGTGTGACCCCATAGGACTATATTAAGTTGATAATGAGTTCGATCACATCGATCCTCATAAGACATGAGCGGACTCTAGCAAGCCATCATGCCTACCCAATTAATATAATATCAAGTTCGATTTTCCTACATAGAACATATCACAATCCCTTTGTCACATGATGTTATATTGAACATGAGTCATGGTCCACGTCAACTCATATTGTTCAATGCTTTCTCGTTCCTAAGTAAATTGATTAATCGAATGATATTAATCACATTAATTCATTCGGGCATGGCCATGCACTACATCAATCTTACTTACGAGTGGCCTAGCAAACATCTCTCTTTACGAGGGACAAATTTCCATCTTGACTTATCATTCTTCCCAACAAGAATCATATCATGCCAATAATAGCCCTTATTGTTATCCGGTTAAAGACAACGTTAAACTATATCAAACATAATATTCATCGAGTGAAAGACGATGATAATCTCAGGTCAAAGGATATCAATGATATAACTATATGAGATTTATTTATGACATACGACCATGACATAAATCTCATAATTGGTCAAGTCCAGTACCTTGTTCTCTAACAAGTACCAATGAACCTAATGTGCATCTCCATGCATATAATCATCATATGATTATCCATTAGACTTCATACTAGTGCTTCATAAGAACTAGGGACTCGATTATTAAAGTAAACATGCAAACACATATAATAATCAAAGAAACAATCTCTTATATAAATGAATAATGACATTACAAATAAGTCTATCTCTATAGGCCTAGGGTACTAACACCTACAGTTCGATACGTTTTAGTCCCGAATACTCTTCTCTTCCCGTAAGAGAAGTAATCTCGGGTTAAAACGGCGTTCCGATCCTGTTCTGTTACTTTTTATGTCATTTACAATTCCGGATCATTTGAACTGTCGAACGTCCTTTACTTTCATGTCATTTACAAATTCCGGATCGTTTGATCCGTCGATCCTCATTTACTTTACGCAACTTTACAATTCCGAACCGTTTGGTTCGTTGATCGCACTTTTAAATTCTGGGTCGTTTGATTCCGTCGATACCGCATTTTAAATACTGTCATTTACAAGTCTGAGCCATTTGGCTCGTGATAGTATTTAATTATTAAAGTCCGAGTTGCAAAAACGATTCGTTGATCGCATATCATTTAATGCTTTTTTCCCGTAAAATCGCTAACAATGTAATGCCCGGTTCAAAACCGGAGTTCGACAGTCGAACTCTCTTTCAAAAACGCGTGAAATGACGTTTGGCATCCAATCGATCATCTTCAAACTTAAAAAACCCGACTTTTGACATTCAAATCTCATTTAATGCTTTTTTCCCATAAAATTGCTAACAATGAAATGCCCGGTTCAAAACCGGAGTTCGACATTCGAACTCTCTTTCAAAAACGCGCAAAATTACGTTTGGCATCCAAATGATCATCTTCAAACTTAAAAACCCGACATTTGACATTCAAATCTTATTTAATGCTTTTTTCCCATAAAATTGCTAACAATGAAGTTCCCGGTTCAAAACCGGAGTTCGACATTAGAACTCTCTATCAAAAACGCGCAAAATGACGTTTGGCATCCAAACGATCATCTTCAAACTCAAAATCCGACGTTTGACATTCAAACGCTCTTTTCTTAAAAGTCAACATTTGACACTTAAGCTAAAAGATCAAAATCAGCACTCGTGTCACTTTTCCTAAAAAACTCCAAAATCGACGTTTGTCATTCAAACGCTCGCCTTTTCAAAAGAATCACAAAATCAACGTTTGACATTCAAACCAAGATTAAGCTTGTCATTCAAGCCCCCATTTTCAAAATGCAAACACACAAACACACACACGCACACATTTTCGAGAAAGGTAGAAAGACTCGTCATACGAGGCGTTTCGGGTGATCTCAAAATACTCTTCCCGAAACGTAACGTGACCTCCGAACCTAACAATCTTTGGTACTCAAAAAAGCCTTTTCCTCGTTTTTGCTACCAATAAAAATGACACCATTTTCAAAGCCTTTTCCAAAGTTTTTGCTACCAATAAAAATGACACCATTTTCACTAAAGCCGTTTTTCAACGTTTGAGATCAAAATACAAAACCGCGTTGCGACTCCTCTCCTTCCCGAAAGCGAGGTCTAAAACACCAACCCCGCGAAAGACAACCGCTTCGCTCGCGCGAATCCGAGTAATTTCAGTTGGCGACTCTGCTTGGGAGTTGGATACTTTTTCAAAACTACCATTGTTTTCAAAAAGCCTTCCGTGGGTCAAACTTTCGTTTACCCTTCCTCGTTTTTGTGTGCGTGTGTTACTTTAAACCTCGATGGTTTTATCAAAAGGTGTTGCATTTTTGTCTTTTTCAAAATCATAACATGTTCGTGCATTCCCGTTCATACTTGATTTTCATGCTACATTTTGAACTGCGCATAAAATTCTTTAAGACACATTCTGAAAATCTCTGTTTTACTCAGAAAAAGAATTTTAGTGAACGCACACTACTTGCACTTGCTGCCTCGGTACACCGCACTTCACGTGCACTTGCTGCCTCGTTTCACTGCACACTACGACCCGTAACCCGGGATGACCGTTCAGTTGCAGCTCGGTTGGTCTGCCAGACACCTTTCGAGCGCGCACGGGGTCATCCTAAACAGCCCATCATAGCCCGTGTAAGCCATGCACTCTTTGTGTCACACTTCGTCCAAGACCCCGGTTGGTTTTTGGCTTAGTACGTGTCATAAAGCCTAAGTGTATGTTTTTACGCCGGGTTCCATCACGAGTCAAGCTCAAAAGATTGAGACCGAAGGTCATTCCCGACCCGAAGTCTTGAGCTTTTCAGTCTTGACTTTGACGCGGAGCTCTGCCGAAAAATATACCCGAAGGTTCAATGTGACACCGTGTCACCAAACCCTCAACGTATGCACCGTGCCAGCCACAACTTGGGCAACGCCAAAAGCTAAGGCCCCTCGCGCAAGCGAGTCAGGAGAGGTCATGCCGAAATTTTGGCACGATCCCCGCCTTAACTTAAGGACGTTGACTTCAACTGTGGCCCGCGTGTCACATACGTTGGAAGTTTGCGTGATCAGCTAGCCTTAAGTTCACTTTTTCCTTTGTCGGTGGAACTCGCTTGCCTTATAAGACCCTCTCTCGGGATTGTCCATCCCGGGAAGACGATCTATAGGTGAAAAATGAGGGGCTTATAAACGTAGTGACGAGATCCACTGATTAGAGCCTTAGGTTAGTTGCGAAAAAGAAGACACGATCTTTTCCAATCGATTAGGACTCTGAGAAAATGCGTTTTAAGTAAACATTAATCGGTAACTGTACATTGCACTAGCCCGAAACCCTGAGCCAAATACCCTTTCCGAAGCCTAAACCTTGCCTTTCGTTCCCTGCAGTGAGCAGAAAGTGGTTCGACCGGCCGCCTCGCAGTCACAGTTATAGCAGCGTCAGATAGTTCTTCGGTTCCCTCAGTTCCCTCAGCCAGAATATCCGACATGTCTAGCTCACCGAGAAATCGTGACGGGGACGGACCCCCGCCACTGGTAACGGATATGACATTGGAAGAAGCCATCCGGGCTTGTGCTGTTCACAAGAGGCAGAAAGAAGATCAGCAGAATTTCGTGTTACAGCTTCTGAATGAGCGAGGTATAGGAGCTATCCCCCAGTCTGACGGTACTTTCGTCCTTGTCGAGGATGACGATTCCCCGAAACCAACTCCTCAAACCTTCAACCAGGTTCCTCCCCCGCCAACTTACGGGATGCCTTCGAATCAAGGAAACAGCCGACCTAGGCTTCACGTTGCCACCTCTCAAGGCAACCCTGTCATATACAGCCAAGTCAGTACTACTCCCATCACTCAGTACTACTCCCATCACTCAGTACAACCAGCGCACCGCTGGACCATCTCAAACAGATGCCAATATCCTTCAATACCCTCCTAGGTTCATCCTATTGCCTATACACGAATCCCAAAACACCGGGGATAAACCACGATACAGTTCAGAAAAGGCCCCCATATATCCACATATATCGAGCCTTCCACCTCCAATCACTACCACTCACATGGTAGCACCTGGCGCCGAGCCTTAAAGTCCACCACTGGACCCAACCTTAGCCTGGATGGTCGAACAGATGAAAGACCTGAAAGCCAGCATGAGCAGCTCAAAGCAAGAAACGCTCAGATCCACAGATCCGGGAATGGTCACGCCTCTCCCTGCCAAGTTCAGAATGCCAGAGATGGACCGATTCGACGGAACCAAATGTCCTCAAACGCATGTTGACACCTACGTTCTCGGCATGAGAGCGAAAGGAGCAACCCTTCAGCAAATGGCCGATCACTTCCAGCATACGCTCAAGAGTTCTGCGTTACGATGGTTCCTAAGGGTCAAGCCTGCAGATCGCCATACCTGGGATCAGATCAGTAACATCTTCCTAAAGCGGTACAGATCCAACCTGGAGTGGGAAACAAGTCATGAGGACTTAATCACCACCGAACAGAAAGCAGATGAAAGCGTCGGAGAATTCTACAAGAGGTGGAGTTGGAAACTCTCTGAGATCATGGAGCCACTCTCCAAGGATGAACAGATGCGGATCTTCAAGTCCTGCTTAAGACCATCCATCAGAACTCTCATCAGCCATCACTTCTTCCCAGGTCTCCGAGCCATGGTCAATGCCGGCTCATAGTTCGTGAAGGATCTAAAGGAAAAATTGGCCACTGCACAGCCATACAGATACCGATCAGCAGTTGCATTCAATCCCGCACCGGCCCCCGACAAAGGGAAAGATACGTCTGTCAACTACATTCATCAGGGACAGCAGTCGGGCAACAGAAACCCAGTCCTGCAAAGCATCAACTCCACTCCTAAGCAGCCTGTCGTATACTTCGACAAGTGTGACATGCGGCTGAGTAAGATGCTGGAAGGGTTGATCAAGGAAGGCCTCCTCAAACCCGTTGCAAACTACAAAGCCAAGAATCCCATAGTCAACGTTGACAAGAGTAAGTACTGCGCCTTCCATTAGTATCATGGCCATACCACCGACAACTGCGTGGGGTTACGGTACGAAATTCAGAATTTGATAGAGGAAGGAAAATTGGAGCATCCCCGTAGACCTAATACAGTCGGAAACCCTTTTCCGAACAACAATAGTGTGAACTCCATTGAGTGGGTGCCAAAGAAGATTGCCATAGAGCCAGTTCCTCCGCCTCTTCCAGCCAGGTCCTCATCAAATGTCCACATCAGTTACGATATTTGTGATTGCTACAAATGCCTTGAGTACGAGTTCCAAGACATGATCAGGGGTGATTCTCCCAGAAAGCAGAAGAAGAAGTCTTCTCAACAGAAACAGAGAGAAAGATATGAAGCTGGAGATACCAGTGTGGGTACACTCGGACATCCATCCGGGAAGTTTGATTACTATGTACTCTACTCCAGCCTGTCCTCCCTTCGTCCAGGCCACGCAGCTCTAGAGCAAACAGGCGTGGGAAAGCCAAAAAATCCTGCTGACACCAGAGTTCAGGCCTCAGGACACCAGAATACCTCAAATCTTGATAACCTCACTGCCAGTCAGAAGCCTAACCCCCCGCGGGATCAGCCAAGGTTCAATTTGCCCAACTCAGAGCACGGGCCGGCAAAGGAAAGTCAGAGTCAGCTTGGCACTCGCACTCAATCAACGTGCTAACCAAGGGCGGCCACCGTCGTAAGCAGCCTCAATACAATCCCGAGGCACCACCAAAAGCTTTACCTCGCAAGAGGAAGACAAGAAACGGATGGCTTGATGACTCTCCTTCTCCGGAAAGAGACCAAATCTACGATTCCCGACTGTATGGCAGTATGCTCACTTTTCTGTGACGAAGACCTGCCAAGAGACGTCGCAGGGCACAATGAAGCTTTGTACATCACTCTCCAGCATAACACCATATCTCTCCCCGGAGTATTGGTAGACAACGGATCAGCAGTCAACGTCCCCCCTCTCAGCATGATGCGAGCCCTACGCAACGACAAAGGCCAAATGATTCCATCTGCCCGGACTATCAAGGCCTACGACAGCACGTCTCGTCCCATCCTGGGGACGGTGACTCTGGAGCTCTGGTTTGAAACCCAAATGGTGCCAGCAAAATTCCATGTGATGGACATTCCGTCCGAATTCACAGCTCTGTTGGGATGCCCTTGGCTACACCACATGAAAACCATAGCCTCCACTCTCCATCAGTGCGTCAAGTTCATTAACCGGCAGGGAGATCTTGAAGTCATCAGAGAGGACAGTTTCCTCATAGGGAACAAAGCCGAGACAACAGCCAAGCGTGCCCGCTGCCAGGCACCGGGGCTACCTCCTTCAAGTCGACCAAGGGACTATCGGGGAAAATCTCATCAGAATCCCTCAGACTCCGGAGATGCTAACTATATCAACGTCCTCGAGCAGGCAGATCCTGAAGCAGTCAGGTTCATCAAGTTCAACTGCCATTTCCGAAGCTTAGAAGCAGACTGGAAAGAAACCCTGAGCATCGCAATGATGCAGGCATGTAAACCCCCTGTCTCCGATCGAAGATTTGTCAAGATCCTTCAATCCTACTCTCTGGCCCCTCCAGGCGAGGAAATCTTCGTGATGAAGGTCAACAAGCATCGTCACACTCGTGATGAATGTATGGCAGTCGTATGGGATGTCCTCCATGAGGAATTGCCCGTCGAGCCCCTCTTCTCAAGTGAAGGGCATGATGTTTTTCTAGCAGCTCCAGCATCGCAGCAGGACGCGAGGCTTCCTTATGTCTGGGTTGAACTGTCAGACGACAACAAATCAGGACTCTCCAGAGTCGAGGACGCGACAGATCCGCAAGAAGATCCCTACATACATATGCTCAGTTTCGAGGACGGCACCCGTTCCAATCAGCTCACCTATGACAAGGGCTCCAATACCATGGAAATCGTCAAGCTCAACGTCCAGTACAGGCAGTTATTCGACAATTGGAAACAATGGTCACGAGTTCATATTAGTCGGAGTCGACTACTTCACCAAATGGGTAGAAGCCAGATCATACAAAGTACTGAATTCTAAGAAGGTGGCTGAGTTCATCAAAGAGAACATCATGTGCAGATACGGAGTGCCAAACGAGATCATATTCGATAAAGGGACCCACTTCGAAGGAGAGTGTGACCAACTGCTGACCGAATTCAGAGTTACATGCCACAAATTTTCTCCCTACAGACCACAGACTAATGGTGCAGTAGAGGCAGCAAACAAGACTCTCACAATGATAATCAGAAAGATGACCGTTAGAGGTCCGGATTGGCCCGAGAAGCTACATCTAGCCCTCTGGGGATACAGAACATCAGTCAGAACCGCCACAGGGGAGACTCCATTCGCACTTACATACAGAATGGAAGCAATGTTACCTGTGGAATTGGAAATTCCATCCCTCCGAGTCCTCTTGGAAAATGGGATCAATGAAGTCGAATGGCTACAGAGCCGTCACGACGAACTTGCTCTACTCGACGAGCGCAGATTGAAAGCCATGGAACACACTCGTGCCTACCAAAGCAGAATGGCCTGAGCCTTTGATAAGAAAGTCAAGATTTGAGACATCAGAGAAGGCGACTTGGTGCTAAAGGAAAAGCCTCCTACGCAGACCAATCCCCTCGAAAAGTGGGAGCCTACAGATAGGCCCGTTCGTGGTACAAAGAATCTTCTCCGGAGGAGCCATGAAGTTAGCAGATTTTGACGGGAACCCTTTCGTTAACCCCGTGAATGGAAGCAAGCTCCGTAGATACTTCGTTTGAGGAAGAGCACGAGTCAACTCTCCTACCCCATACACCACCCCTCAGTAAAATTAAAGTGCTAAAAGAGTAATACCCAACTGGATACATTCCCGATAATGATCCAGGTAAAAAATAAGATCGCACTTCTTTTGTCTTTGTTTTTCTCAAATATCACCTAAAGTGTCGAACTACGGTGACCTGAGCCCTTTAGTCCAATTGTAAAAGGGGAACGTAGGCAGCCATCATTGGTTCGGTCTCAAAAACAAAAAAAAAAAACAAATAAGCATCAATTGCTTGTGTTTCGAAAAACTCTTTTTAATTAACCTACAAATTCATAACGGTTAAAACAATCTTTGATGAGTTCAAGCACGGTCAACTCTTGACTCGCTACACGCTAGCAAAACTACAATAAAACATTAATCAATTAATGTGTCTGCAATGACAGTGGGTGGATACTCCGGACAGCAAGGTCAACCTAGTCCCCCGTACTTGGTCCTTCATCCTTCTTCCCCTTCCCTTTCCCGCGGCGAGTATTCTTCACCTTCACAGGGAATATTCCTGTAGTCCTTCTACCTGGCTCAGGGACCCTTCCCGACGCCTCCGTCAAACCAACAGCTACCAACGCAGCCCTTTCCCTAGCTCTATCTTGAGCTGCCTCTCTCCGAGTCATCATGACCGTGCTTTGATCGGTCGCCCGACTAGCATTCGCCTCATAATCAGCCATGTCGTCCCCAGTACGATTCTGAGGGTTAGCCCCCGCTTCGACCCTCCTCAAAGTCGAGCCGTCAGGGTAATCAAGACCCAACAGCTCCCTCCGTCTCCACAAAATGGCCATCTGTGTCTCCCCCATACACTCTTTGTACCAGTTCAGATATTGCGTAGACAGAACAATGCCCCCTCTCCGGTGAAAGAGAACCCTGGCAGGAAAGGACGTGTATTGCCACAACCGTATGAGAAGCAATAGCGTCGAAGGATCTTCCATCGGAAGAGATCCCACCTCGAAGGTAGCAGCATGACACAAACCCGTCAATGGCACCTGCTCCAGCCCGTACTGTCGCAGCACCAAGGATGGAATGTAGAAAGCAGTCTGGGACAACCCCGGTACTCTAACAACCAGAAGACCCTCCTGAGCGGTCCGACAATTTGTAGCTTCCAATGAGGAACCCACCATCGCAAGTGATGCGTGCGGAGTCTCTGGCCATCCAGAGCTCCAGTTTAGCCTGATCGCCTCCAATCACCAGAGGACGTCGAGAAAAGGACCAAGGGTCACAAGACACTGGCACCTCGGGCACCATCTGCAATCGTTCCCTCAACCACATAGTGAGCATAGCGGGACTCCCTCCCCACATGTATCGGCTGCCGGTCGCCATCCGACCTATGCCTAGGAACGTCTCGCCCAGGATCAAAGGCACGATGTCTCCCCTGTTCCGGCACTGCCTCACCAGGTCCAGTACACTGTGATAGCACACACCCAGGGACGTGAACATGAACAAAGTAGCAATCGCGCACAGAGCAAACGCGTCCCACGCAAAAACACTCCCCTCGACACCGGCAAATTTATCGGGCAGCCCCGAAATGTTGACATAGTCTGTGTTTAGTATTAGCATCCTGTATGCTTCTTCAGCCGAGATACCAAGCAGAGACACTAACTTCTCAACAGTGGCCATGCCACCCGCCAAGGGAAGAACTAGCTGTTCCGTCTCAGGTCCTCCTAATATGGCCCGAAAATCTTCAAACGTGGGAGTAATCTCGTTGTATGAAAAGCTGTACACGTACCTTCGTATGTCCCAGAAACGAGCCGCAGCTCTCAAAAGATCCCAATCTGGCATGAGCTCCTTCAGAGCCCAAACAGATTTCATCTCGTAACAACCCTCGAAAAAACCCTTGCTCTGCCTCGTGTGGTGCCGTACCCTTTTTTTTTTTTTTAAACGAAAGGAGACGTAGCTCCCTAGATTTTATAAATAAAAATAAAAGAACAAAGCACGGTGGGGGACATAAAACCTAACCACCGGAAAAGGAAAGAAATCTACAATGTGGGGCTTAAAGCCAACAATAAAATCAAGAAAGCTAAGGGGAGGGGTGCAAGTCCATATGGACCGCCCCAAAACAAGAGGAAGGGGGAACTAAACCCACTAAGCTATCAAAGGGAAAGGGAAAACCAAAACCCATCAAACAAAATTATCGGGAGGAGAAGCCGACCTTCCACGCCATTTTCTAGAAGAGACCATTGTAAAACCATCGGCATTTGTATTCTTTTACGAGACGGAGTAAAAGGAGTATAGCCGGCCATATCGGTAACAAAAGAATATGGGGCCCTTGAAGCCGAAAAACGCCCTACGGAGAGACCTGGTTCCACTTTGCCACGAAAGGTTGGGGAGGATGAGACTCCCGATATCTAGCAATGTTGCGCATTATAGCCTCCTCATCGTTCGGAGGAACATTGACATTACCAAGAGCAACCATAGCCGAACCAACACCCATATGGGCAGCCTTATCCGAGCCCACACCCATAAAATCCTCGGAAATATGGACATGCGCAGCTGCATTGTTTGGAGCAGCGACAACATCATTTTTCCAGCGGTAATGTTTTCTTGAACAGCCACTACATTGCCAACTCCAGCCGAGCCAACACCCTTCAGGTCATCATGATCAGCCACTAATTTGGCCGAGCCATCACACTTCAGGTCCTCAAAGATTGCATTGTTCTCCTTAATTATTTGAGAACCATCGTTTCCCTTCACCACATCTTTAGAGACCTTCTGCAGAATTTTATTAACAACATTGGAAAGAGGCACACCTCTTCGAGCAATATATGGGCCAGCCCCTTCCTTTAAATTTTCACCATTAGGATCATTCACCGAAACCTTAGGATCTTCCTTTCCATCATCAGTCTTCAACACATCCTGACTATCATTCTTGGGCGCATTATTGTTTATTGCTTTATTTGTTAGATCAATAACTTCGTTTGAGAATCACGTACTACCAATGTGATCATCTTTTGCCTTACCATCTTTTTTTTTTTTTTTTAAAACGAAAGGAGACGTAGCTCCCTAAATTTTATTAAAAAAGCGAAAATAATACAAAGCATGGTGGGGGACATAAAGCCTAAACCACCGGATAAAGAAAACTAAAATATGGGGCTTGAAGCCAACAATAAAAGCAAGAAAACTAAGGGGAGGGGTACAAGACCATATGGACCGACCCATTACAAAAGGAGGGGGAGGCGAACAACAAACAAAAGACCTCAAGACAACTTGATCCGCAAGCACCCACAAAAAAATCAAAAAATCCATTAAGAGTTATTTGGAGGAGAGACAGATCTGCTTCTTCTGGGGGAGACCATAGTGAAACCATCTGCATTAGGGTTAAGCTTACTCGAGGTGGAAAAAGGAGTAGATCCTGCCATATCAGTAACGAAAGGCCCCATTGTGGGGGCTCGAGGAGAAAGATTTAGACCACCTAAACCATTACGACCCTCATGAACCGAGCTAGACTCCGGGCGGCCTCAAAAACCGTAGGGGATGTGTCTCTCTATGGAGGGCAATGTTACGAAGAATCTTTTCCGTGTCATTAGGCTGCGGTTTCCCTTCTTATCCATGTCCTCTTTGGGGGAGAATCCACACAACCAAAGCATCCTTAATGTTATCAACATTTTCAACCGAGATATTTTTTTCCTTGAGAAAATCATCACAAACCTTTTTTAAAGCTTTATTTACAGCTTCAGGAAGCTTCTGACCCCTCTTAGCAACTCTAGGGAATTTTGCTTCTTGTTGTAAGTCACTTTTAGCACCATCTTCCTTTGCATTGCTCGTGGCCAGCTGCACAACAGAATCCGGGCTGTTCATCCGCCACTTTCTCATCATTTTTGGCCGGAATTTCCAGCCCCATATTATCAATTTTTGGCTGCTGTTCCAGCCCTATAACCGGCTGTTCAATCACCAAATTTCCATCATTTTTAGGCAGCTTATTAGTCGGTTTTTCGCCATTACCAGCCCCCTTCTCACCATCCTTTCCGAAAACCCTTTTTGACTCACCCAAACTAGGATTCGCCTTTTTGCAATGGACAACATCATGCCCAAACATAAGGCAATGTTTACAATACTTGGGAAGATTATCATACTCAATCTTTTGAGTAAAGCTCGGCCATTCATCATCACATTCAACAAAAACCTCCTTGGGTAACTTCTTCACCACATCCACCTTAATTAACACTTTTGCAACACTTGGTCTTGACAAATCCAAAGTAGCCTTATCAAGAGCAAGGGGAGACCCAATCAAATTCGCCAAGGCAAAAAGAAAAGGCTTATTAAACAAATGAATGGGCAGCCCCGGAAACCAACCCAAACAGGGAACAATAGGAGATTCTTGTTCGGGCCGCCAAGAAGGGGACCAAGCAAGAGTAATCATAGGAAATTTTGTCACATACCATATATCTTTCATAAACAACCTTCGATAATCTTCCTCCGTTGTCAACTGAATTAGTAAATGCCGAGCATCTAAATTACCAAGCTTGTATTGTCCCTTCAATTGAAACTTTGCAAAAGCCATGCGAGTTTCTTCCATAGTTGGCCGACCATACTTGAACTTCCCAACAAGCGTGAAAGCAAAAGGTTTGGCAAAGGCAGTAATCATATCATTTGACAATTTAATAGACGGCATACCTTTGTGATTCCCTGTTGGAATAACCATTGAAGCAGCCTTGTGCGAAGGATCCATTCCATTAGGCTGCGAAAATAAATCTGCAAACGATTTTGTTGAATGGTTTGAAGGCGTCGGATTAGGGTTAGCAGCCTTAGTGTGTGACGGCGCTAGGGTTTGGGGGATGGAGGTCGGCGCTAGGGTTTGGGGGATAGAGGCTTGCGGCATCAACATGGTAGGGATTACCAAATTAGGGTTTGAAGATTCCATGGATTTCGATCGGTTAAGATCACATTCCATCACCATAACATCATGGACATTCATAATAATGAACAAACAGCTTTTGCCTTACCATCATCTTTCTTTTTCCAGGTTACATGCGGCTGTTCAGTTCCTCCTCCTTTAGATGACTTAAAAACCTTGGTATCAGCACCTTCCTTTCCATCATCAGTCTTCAACACATTGCTTTTCTTATACTCCGAGTTTAAGCTTCTGCAATGGAAATCGTCATGACCCAGAAGAGAGCAGTGATTACAGAAAAAAGGTAAATTATCGTATTCAACTGTTTGGAAAAAACTTGGCATACAGTCACCACAATCGATATGAATCTTATCGGGAAATCTCTTACGAAGATCCACCTGCACAAGAACTTTAGCAACACTTGGGCGCGACAATTCTGCAGTAGCTTTATCAATGGACATTGGTTTACCAAAAATTCTAGCCAAGGAGAAAAGAAAAACCTTGTTGAATAAATGCACCGGAAGCCCCGGTAAGCTAACCCAAACAGGGACAATAGGGGAGTCCGTTTTAGGCAGCCAAGAAGGAGTCCAAACAGACGTACGCATTGGGAAACGATGTACATACCAAATCTCTTTAGTCCAAAGACGTTGGAAATCCTCCTCGTTGGTCAGTTGAATCAGCATGTGGCGAGAGTCCATATGACCAAGTTTATAATCACCCTTCAACTGAAATTGAGTGAAAGCAATCCTTGCGGCTTCCATAGTAGGTCTTCCATTAGTAAATTTTCCCACAAGGGTCCAAGCAAAGGGACGTGCGAAAGCCTCAATAGCTTCTTTAGAAAGTTTTAAAGAAGGGACACCCTTATGCGTAGCAGCAGGAAGGAGGGGAATATCTTGAATTGGTAGGGAACGTGGTTGAGAAACTAGAGAAGCGAATGATTTGATCGAGGTAGGGTTGGGCTGAGTAGGGTTGGGATGAATAGGATGCGGATTAGGGTTTATGTCATGCAAAGGCGGCGCAATATGGTTTCCATTAGGCGGATTAGGGTTAACGGTGTTGGATGATTGCGGACCAGGAAATAATGGAGGCAGCGGGGGAAAATCCTCCGGAACAGCCATGGAGGCTGCCGGAAAAAAACCAGGCCTAGGAAACCCTAGGAGGGAGGCGGAGTTGTTAGATTATTATTTTTTTGATGTGTCTAACAACACCCTTTGGAGGATCAAGTAAAGAGATATGTGTGGTGCCGTACCCACGACTGGAAATTGTCCAAGTATCGCTCTTGCATCTGAGACGATAGCCTAGGAAATGGAGCCATGGAAAAAAGCAAAGAAAACATTCAAGAATTTGAGAGAGAAATTCAGTTGATTGATCAAAGCAAACGTGCTATTTTTAAAATTGCAAAAACTGAACTACAATTTAAAAGAATCTGGAAATTGAATCCAAGTCCGGCCGGAATGTTTCTAAAGTTGACTGGGTCAACTCTGCAGCCAGCTGCTTCAATTTGGAAATATTTCCAAACCATATCCTGTTCAAGCCTCATTGAAACTACGTGCACCCATAGTTTCAATCAACCACTGCCAACACCACTTCCGCCCCGGGCTCGTGCAACAGTGCAATTAATTAAATAATAGTGCATATAGGCATAAATCTTGACCAGTTCAAATTTTTGTGCATATTTCATTATTTATTTTTGATCAACCTACTTGCTTATTTGCCAAAAATAAAAGAAGGTAATCACTAAATAAATGTGTAAAATATAAGGTTCCGCCTCAAAGGCCCTTTCAAGTACAAGTCAAATTGTTCGGACAATACACACATTTTGTCTAAAATAAATCAAAAGAGGACTACCCAGAGTCCTGCTCGTCATCCGAGCACTCGAAGTACTGCCCCGCAGTAGCCGAATCTACCGAGGACAGGTAATCTCCAAATTCCTCTAGGCGGAAATACGAGAAAGGCCGCCTCTGCGCCTGTGCCCTCGAGGACTCTCCCTGTTCGTGCCCCGAGAACGAAGAGTGACGAGCTCCGAACCCTGCCGTCTCACCAGAGAACTGACCAAACCCCTGTAAAGTCTGCCCCACCAGCCATGGAGGCAGACGAATCTCTCGCTGTAGATGGCCTCGGCTCATGCACAGCCGCACTCCTCCGGGAATTACACCGCAGGAACTCCACGAGTCTCCTGGCGTAGTTGGCCCACCCGTCCAAACGTCTCATGGCCTGGTTGTACGTACGGCCAGACACCTTCAAATCAGGAAAGCCGTAAAAAAAAACAAACAGACAGCACAGATGCAACATTTGCAGAATGCTATTATCAAGTACAGAAAATCAAAGCACTCACCATAGCATTGGGGTCCACTCTGTACGAGGCCTCGCCTCCTCCGAAATAGGGATCACCAATCGCCTGGGAAAACCATCCCTGTGCAGCACCTGCGGGCTCCTCAGCCTCATCCTCAGGAAGATGTCATAGTTGGCACCCTCTATAATAAACTCAGTATATAACACGCCCTGTCTATACCGCTCCAGATCCTCCATCGGTATCAACAAAGGATGCTGCATGTGTGGAGGCGGGTCCATCGAAACCAAAGGAAGGGACCCCAGACCATGCTGATAGGTCACCCTCTCCCCCAAGTACATCGCGTCACAATGAAGCCCCACCAGCAGCTTCCACCGATGTGTGACCTCCCTAGCAGCCTGGACAAAAAAAACATTAATTCGGTACCACCAAGTCAGCTAGATCTGCCCGGAAAACTCTCGACTCAGGGCCAGAGACACCTCCTCGTAAGTCAGCCGAGTACCTTCCCTAGACGTCACCGGCTTCTTCGCCTTCTTCTGCCAAATCAACATTGCAGGGAACAAGGACTCATACTCCTCCTTGGTCTCCCACCTCTGCGGGTGGAACACCTACAAAACCCACACCTGTCAAGCACATGGAAAGTTATGTCAGCTACAGAGCAGATACATACGAGTACAAATGAGACAAGGAAGATAAAAAGATGGGAACTTACATCCAAAGCAAACGAAAAGCAGCATAAGGTGTTCTCCTCTCCCCGTGAGAACCTATCCAAAGCATGGTAGAGCTCGGCCAGTCCAACCTCCCCCCATGCGAACCCTCCCACGGCATCCAGATCAGTCAGCGAGCCAAGCAGAGGGAAGTGACATGATGTATCAGAAGTAGGAAACAGGATCGCAGACAAAGCAAACCATATGAACCCTCGAGCCAGATGCTCTGCAGTCATCCTCGAAGACCCCTCCAAATAAGCAATAATACCCCTCCTCAGATGAGCCTCCATCAACCCGTACTGAATACCCAAGCCCCTGGCATCGGTAATATCAAAACCCAGCAGCTCCGACAACTGCCCCGGGGTGTAGCCGTCCACCCACACCAGCGTGTTGCCCCAGAATGGCAACCCCCCAGATCGCGCGAAAGTCGCTGGGAGTCACGCCGCCTCTCCCCACCTGAAGTGAAAAGTGTGGGTCGTATCCCACCAATACTCGCTTAGGGCAACGTACAAGGCCCTCACCCTCTGCGTCGAAGCCACCGCAGCTACTGCGCTAATAAATCCAGCCAAACCGGAGTCAACCACAAACTGCTGTGGACTCCTCTCTCCGTCCCGAGCCTCGTCTAGGAGTATCTCCCACAGCGATCTAACTGCCTTGAAGGCTCCCCTACTCTTCAAGTTGCGAACATCAACCGGCCCTCGCCCCTGCAGGTGAAAAACGGCAAGAGTACGTTAATACAGAAACGACATCAACAAAGTGCACGAACGCATGTCGAAATGATGAAGCACATATATATTTCTCATTTTCCTAAAATATGTACATCCCAGTTGGAATATTAACGGTCCAAAATCCCAAAAGTTCAAAACATTTCGAAAACTCCGTCGAATTCGAAACTTTTAAAATATTTCGAAAACTCCATCGAATTCGGAACTTTCAAAACATTTCGAAAACTCCGTCGAATTCGGAACTTTCAATACATTTCGAAAACTCCGTCGAATTCGAAACTTTCAAAACATTTCGAAAACTCCGTCGAATTCGACACTTTCAAAACCTTTCGAAAAATCCATCGAATTCGGAACTTTCAAAACATCTCTAGAGTTCGCAACTTTCAAAACATTTCAAAAACTCCGTCGAATCCAGAACTTTCAAAACCTTCGAAAAATCCGTCGAATTCGGAACTTTCAAAACATCTCGAAAACTCCGTCGAATTCGGAACTTTCAATCATTTCGAACATTTCAAAAAATTACTCCTTCCCGAATTAAACTTACTTTAATTTCGAAAAACACCTTTAGGCATGGAATTTTGCAACCAAAATTTTATGTCATCTACCCATAACGTCAATTGAACTACACTCTAGTCAATTTCGACAAAGGCGCATAGCAAAGTCAAAAGCCCCAATTCAGGCACCAAGAACCCTAACTCATTTCTAGTCAAATTCCTAAAATTTAAAGAATGCACATTCTTAAAATTAACGGAATTTAGAGGAAGTTTACCTGTCTTTCGATCCCTCCCTTGGATTTGTGAGTGTCCCGAGCTGGATAAAACTCCGTTGGATCCACGGGAAGAGCGGTGGTTCGAATGGTCCTCACCAACCTCGTTCTTTCATTATCGGTCCTCCTATGGCGAGCCATTGGTCCCAAACCGGCATCCATATTGATTTTCCCTTGAAAATTTGAACAAAACTCGCGAAATGGGGAAGATTTTCTTCTCTCTTTTCTCTCTTCCTCGCCTGAAAAAATGGGGAAATGTACCAGTTTACGTCGACCTGTTGCTGATTTGAACCTGGTCAAATTCAGTCTGGCCGGACTCTTTCGCAGCTGAATAGATTCCTTGCCAATTTGGCCCCTCAGCTTCTCACAGTTTCTATTTTACCCCTTTTGGACCCCAAAAGTGTAAAATTTCCCCAAGTTAGACCTTTCTAACACCTCCTCCCCCGAGGTCAAATCCCGTTAGTTTTCACTAACGCTTCGTCTCCAGACGTTAAATTTTCAGTTAGTTTTCACTAACGCTTCGTCTCCAGACATTAAATTTCCAGTTAGTTTTCACTAACGCTTCGTCTCCAGACGTTAAATTTTCAGCTAGTTTTCACTAATGCTCCATCTCCAGACGTTAAATTCTCAGTTAGTTTTCACTAACGCTTCGTCTTCAGACGTTAAATTCTCAGTTAGTTTTCACTAACGCTTCGTCTCCAGACGTTAAATTTCCAGTTAGTTTTCACTAACGCTTCGTCTCCAGGCGTTAAATTTTCAGCTAGTTTTCACTAACACTTCGTCTCCAGACGTTAAATTCTCAGTTAGTTTTCACTAACGCCTCGTCTCCAGATGTTAAATTTCCAGTTAGTTTTTACTAACGCATCATCTCCAGATGTTAAATCTCAAATCGGCATTTGACATTCAAATGCTCATTTCCGCCCCAAACCGACATTTGACATTCAAACGCTCAGTCCCATCTTCGGACATTCAATCACAATTTTGTCTCCCGACGTCAAAATTCCCATTGGTTTTCACCAACATTTACTTCCCCGGCCGCCAGTCGTAAGCCCGATCATCCAACTTCAGCGGCCATCAAGGTAAGCCCGCACAACAATCCCTCTTCGGCCATCACCATAAGCCCGAACATTCCTCCCCATCTGGATCCTAAGACCATCCGTCTAAGAAGAAACGTCAATCAATCCCCTCAGTTCCTAAATGGCCCCGTTAGAACTCTGGACGCTTTTCCCCAGCAATGTGTCAGTCTCTCCCGAGACCGCATCCCATTCCTAACCCCGTCGTTAGAACGTCAATCCTTCCATGTTGTCATGACATCCATTTGACGCAATCGTTCCCGTCATTTCCACCCTATCCCCAGCAGATAAAACCTGGCCGTCATCATAAGTCTAGCACCCAAGGCACGAACGCCTTACAAAATCAATCTCAAGGCATGAACACCTTCATTTCAGGACAAACGCATCTTCGTAACTCCAGTCTAAGGCGCCATACGCCCTCGTAAGTTTTAGTAATCTCGGTCTGAGGCGCCACACGCCCTCAAATGTTTCAGCTATCTCGGTTTGAGGCGCCACACGCCCTCGAATGTTTCAATAACTCCGGTCTGAGGCGCCACACGCACTCGAATGCTCTAGTAACTTCGGTCTGAGGTGCCACACGCCCTCGTATGTTTCTGTAATCTCGGTCTGAGGCGCCACACGCCCTCGTATGTTTCAGTAATCTCGGTCTGAGGTGCCACACGCCCTCGAATGCTCCAGTAACATCGATTTGAGGCACCACATGCCCTCGAATGCTCCAGTAACTTTGGTTTGAGGTGCCACACGCCCTCGTATGTTTCAGTAACTCCGGTCTGAGGCGCCACACGCCCTCGAATGTTTCAGTAACTTCGGTCTGAGGTGCCACACGCCCTCGTATGCTCCAGTAACCTCAGTCTGAGGTGCCACACGCCCTCGAAGGTTTCAGTAATCTTAGGTCCAGACGCCTCACAATAGTCTTCATTTAGGTTCAGACGCCTCACAAGAGTCTCGCTTAGGTCAAGGTCCCCACGCGCGACTCCTTGCACCTACGAACTACGATCGGCTTGATTCCCGCTCGGGATACGTAGGAATCCTTTTGCTAAGGGTCCAGCCAGCTGACCGCCCAGGTCTTTCAAAGTAACTGGCCCGCTCCAGGTTAACCGGAACCCGTTAAGCTCCCCGTTCCCAAGCCTACGAGACGTCCCGGGACTGCCCCATGCATCCCAACGTCAAAGCATACTCAACACACGTCGTTGCACGTAAAAGTACAACTTCTCCTAAAAAATGCACTTTCCGGCACTTTCCGGGGGCATTTCGGACATTTTCCGGACAGTTATTTAAAAAACGGACAAAACCGGGAATAATGACACGAATATCCATGCCCTGGTGAGTCACAGGGACACGTGGAACGCATGCCACGGCCCTCCGATCAACATCAATCAGATTTCAGAGTAAAAAGACCAAAATACCCCTGGGATGCAGTCCCAGTCCGTCCAGACTCTTTTTCAGGCAAACCAGAGTTGCCAGCAAGTCCTTCCAGTTTCAAAAATACCACAAAACCCCCTGGAATTCAGGTTAAGTCCGATCGGACTCTTTTGCAATTTTACCCTATAAATACAGAGGGCTATCAACATTTCAAGAAAAGAAAAAACATAACCATTTCTCTCCAAAGCCACGGCCCAAACCCTTTTCCACCTCCCCCGAGCCTCATTTTGCCTCGATTTGCGTGAAAATCCCGTATTTCAACCAAACACGAACCAAAACACCACGAAACACCGTTCCAAACACTAAATCGTATCCCGTATACGCCTCCTGAGCCAAAAGAGTCAACCCCTAGCCATAGGTAACACTCTCTCTTCCTAAACACTCGTTCCATCTCGGTTTACGCGCCAGTCGCACAACCATTTTCATACGAACGTTGTTGAAATGTAGATGTCACCGTCTGATGGGATTCGATACGTTTTAGTCCTGGATCCTCTTCTCTTCCCGTAAGAGAAGTAATCTCGGTTAAAACGGCGTTTCGGCCCCGTTCCGTTACATTTTATGTCATTTACAATTCCGGATCGTTTGATCCGTCGAATGTCCTTTACTTTCATGTCATTTACAAATTTCGGATCGTTTGATCCGTCGATCGTCATTTACTTTACGCAACTTTACAATTCCAAACCGTTTGGTTCGTTGATCGCACTTTTAAATTCTGGGTCGTTTGATTCCGTCGACATCGCATTTTAAATACTGTCATTTACAAGTTCGAGCCGTTTGGCATGTGATAGTATTTAATTATCAAAGTCCGAGTCGCAAAAATGATTCGTTGATCGCATATCATTTAATGCTTTTTTCCCATAAAATCTCTAACAATGTAATGCCCGGTTCAAAAATCGGAGTTCGACATTCGAACTCTCTTTCAAAAACGCGCGAAATGACGTTTGGCATCCAAACGATCATCTTCAAACTTAAAAAACCCGACTTTTGACATTTAAAACTCATTTAATGCTTTTTTTTTCGTAAAAATGCTAACAATGAAATGCCCGGTTCAAAATCGGAGTTCGACATTCGAACTCTCTTTCAAAGCGAAATGACGTTTGGCATCCAAACGATCACCTTCAAACTTAAAAACCCGACATTTGACATTCAAATCTCATTTAATGCTTTTTTCTCGTAAAATTGCTAACAATGAAATGCCCGGTTCAAAACCGGAGTTCAACATTCGAACTCTCTTTCAAAAATGCGTGAAATGACGTTTGTCATACAAACGATCATCTTCAAACTCAAAATCCGACGTTTGACATTCAAACGCTCTTTTCTTAAAAGTCAACATTTGACACTTAAGTTAAAAGATCAAAATTAGCACTCGTGTCACTTTTCCTAAAAAACTCCGAAACCGACATTTGTCATTCAAACGCTCGTCTTTTCAAAAGAATCACAAAATCAACGTTTGACATTCAAACCAAGATTAAGATTGTCATTCAAGCCCCCATTTTCAAAATGCAAACACACACACACACATTTTTGAGAAAGGTAGAAAGACTCGTCATACGAGGCGTTTCGGGTGATCTCAAATACTCTTCCCGAAACGTAACGTGATTCCGAACCTAACAATCTCTGGTACTCAAAAAAGCATTTTCCTCATTTTTGCTACCAATAAAAATGACACCCCTTTTCAAAGCCTTTTCCAAAGTTTTTGCTATCAATAAAAACGACACCATTTTCACTAAAGCCGTTTTTCAACGTTTGGGCTCAAAATACTTTAGCGTGGCGACTCCTCTCCTTCCTGAAAGCGAGGTCTCAAACACCAACCCCGTGAAAGACAACCGCTTCGCTCGCGCGAATCGGGGTAATTTTAGGGAGCCATGTTGATGCTATAAAATCTATGGTTTTAGTTTAATTGACTTTGAAACCAAACAAGACAGTTGGTTAAAACATTATAGCTAAGCATCGAAGAAAAAAAGAATTTTACCTATATATACTACTAAAATATATGAAATAATATTTTTTTTAATGTATGATTTATGAAAGATAAAGTAACAGTATGAATTAGTAGTTATTATACATATATGCATGCTTTGAAATCAGTGTGTGCATGCCTTCCTAGGTTGATTTTAGTTGCCTTGCCTATGCTTTAACAAAAAATGGTAAATTTTATGTTTGCGAGAGTCTTCCGAGTCTAAGTATGCCCATTTAAGTTTACAAATGGAAGCCGGTTTGGGTGGACTCCCATTTAGTTTTTCGAAATTGATTTAAGTGCACCTATTTTCATAAATAAGGCATACATGGGACGGGGATTATTTACATGGGGGTTTAATATACAATTATGTACAAAATGGGAGACAAATCCCACAAATAATGAAAGGTCCAAAATGTCCTTGTATCCATATTTTGGGACTGTCGTCCCCTTTTGAAGCTGCATAACTCAGTCCAAAAAATGTCAATCTGGAAAATAACAGTGGTTATAGGTGCCCAACACATCAAGCATGTTTTATGATTTTTTTTATCTTGATTTTAGAGTTAACATTTCATGCTAAAAACCACCATCAGAACACATAATACGTATCTGCCAGAACAAAGAGAAAAACAGTACGGTCCACAAAGATGTACTTAACAGAGCACTTTATCGCATGAATCAATCAAACCAACAAACATAAGATATGTTCTAAACATCATTATTATGAAGCATGCCAAAAATCAAGTTAAAATAATGTGTTTTACTGGTCCAAAAGACTTCTGACATTTTGAATCTAAAACAGAGCTTCTGAAAATCTGGTAGCAGGTCTTTTAAGGCAAAAATGGATTGAAGATCTTAGGCTCCGTTTGTTTCGACGTAAAATGTTTTCCGGAAAACGTTTTCTGGAAAATGTTTTCCTGTAAAATGTTTTCCTGTAAAATGTTTTACGGAGGTAGAGCGTAAAATATTTTACGGAGGAAAATATTTTACGGAGGAAGGGTGTAAAATGTTTTCGGGTGTTTGGTAAAACGACTCATATTTCACAAGGTGACCTACCCCACCCCCCCCACCCACCCCCCAAAAATTTTTTTTTTTTTTTTGTAATCGCCCCCTACTCCCCTGCCTACCCCCACCCCCCACCCCCCACCCCCCACCCCCACCCACCCCCCAAAAAAATTTTTTTTTTTTTGTAATCGCTCCCTACCCCCTGCCTACACCACACCCCCCCACCCCCAAAAAAATTTTTTTTTTTTTTTTTTTTTTTTAATGTCCTCTACCCCTGCCTACCCCACCCAAAAATTTTTTTTTTTTTTTTTTTGTAATCGCCCCCCACCCCCATTACCCCACTTCTCCCACCTCACTCCAAAAATTTTTTTTTTTTTTTGTAACGCCCCCCTACCCTCGCCTGCCTACCCACCCCCCCAAAATTTTTTTTTTTTTTTTTATGTCTCTACCCCCTGCTACCCCCCACCCCCACCCACTCCCAAATTTTTTTTTTTTTTTTTGTAATCGCCCCTACCCCCACCTCCACCCACTCCTTCACCCCCCAAAAAAATTTTTTTGGGGGTGGGAGTGGTAGGGTGGGGAGCGATTACAAAAAAAAAAAAAAAAATTTTGGGGGTGAAAGTGAAGTGGGGTAAGCGATTACAAAAAAAAAAAATTTTTGGGGGGGTGGGTGGGGGGTAGGCGAGGGTAGGGGGCGATTACAAAAAAAAAAAAAAAAAAATTTTTGGGGGGAGTGGGGGTGGGGGTGGGGGCAGGCGATTACAAAAAAAAAAAAAAAAAAATTTTGGGGGGGTGGGGGTAGCGGGGGGTAGGGGGCGATTACAAAAAAAAAAAAAAAATTTTTGGGGGGGTGGGGGGTGGGGGTGGGGGGTGGGGGTGGGGGCAGGCAGGGGGTGGGGGCGATTACAAAAAAAAAAAAAAAAATTTTTTTGGGGGGTGGGTGGGGGTGGGGGTAGGCAGGGGGTAGGCAGGGGGTAGGGGGCGATTACGGAAAAAAAAATTTTTTTTTTTTTGGGGGGTGGGTGGGGGTGGGGTAGGCTGGGGGTGGGGGCGATTACAAAAAAATTAAAAAAAAAAAAAAAAATTTGGGGGGGGGGGGTGGGGGGGGTGGGATAGGCAGTAGGGTGGTTGTACCGGGCGTAATATGAGTTGTACATTAAGGCCTCCATTTTCCGGAAAATGTTTTACTTAGGATAAGGTCAGTAGGTCGTTTTACTTAGGAAGGGCGTAAAATGTTTTCCGGAAAATGTTTTACTTAGGCAACCAAACAGCGGAAAACGAGTTATTTTCCGGAAAACATTTTCCGGGGGCTAACCAAACACCGTAAAACAGGTTATTTTCCGGAAAACATTTTCCGGAAAATGTTTTACGGTGAAACAAACGGAGCCTTATATTGGTCCGAAAATTCCGAATAGTGATATTATTATTTCATATGTGAGTTAGCTAGCATACAAGCTTTGATTCATCAAAAAACATCAAGTTTTGAGTGAGATAAACACAAAATATGGCAGCAAGGTCAACATGCTAAACTTCTAGGCAGCAGTAATGTTTATGAGAAATCATCACCGAAACTCAATAAAGTCAAAGAGCATGGGCATGAGACTTGACACATAGGAGGATATACATGTGAAGTACACAAAAACATGCTTTTTATCAGTGTAGTCATGATTCAATGACGTTTAGAGCACAAAGAAGGCACCTTGGACAGATTTGAGGGTTTAAGGAAAACATGCTAGATCTTTGAAAATTATCCCAAACCAAAATACATTGCAGTAAGATGTGAACCATATAAACATGCATAATGACCAATACATTCATGTCAATGTAGCAGCTTCTGCTTTATGGGGTGGGGTGGGGGATTTATAGGTGAGATTGGGGTTTAGGTAGCACACAGAAAGAGGAGCATTTGTGTCAAAGCTGCTAGGAATAGAACAAAAGCTTTTGCATCCTCCCTTGTCTACTGCTTACATTTAGTTTGTTTTCCAATAAAACTATAGCAAATGATAATAAAGATACTAGTACCTGAATTCATATTATTGTAGGCCTACTTGGGCCCATGTTCTTAGAATTTTTTTGATTTGCTAAAGAAAGATTATTAACGTTTTAACTAACTGTGTACACTCAACTATATACACCTATGTCAAAATAATAATCTCGCTTCTTTTATTTATAGCAAAGGGAACATGGATCAGATGTCGGTTTTGTGGACGTGTTCGTTAGCACGCATGTTAGAACTCCTACATCTGCCGATCAACCTCCGCAGTAGGTTGATGACCGATATGCATCGGCCTTTGTAACTAAACTATCATTAAAAGACTTGCTTTTGAATATGTAAATTTAGTTATGTATATTGTGTATATGATTATATTTGTTTGTTTATTTTTGAAAGAATACATATCATGCCGCCGTTACTCCCGAAGGTACTCCACCCGGCCAGCCCATTCCATTCATGCCTGAAGTTTGGCAAGCGGTCACCTCAGATGGACATCCAAAGAGAGGAGAGTGAGTGTTAGGGATGGGGGATCGCGGGCTGCAATGCCCGTCATCGTTGACAGGCCATCGCTTGAATGCTTTCATGCCCAATCCTCAGTATGTTTCGAGGATCGACTCTCTGGAGGCAAGCTTGCCTGAGGAGAGATACTTGGCTACGGAGGCTAGGGCACAGGCTGCGGAGGCTCAAGCACAGGCTGCGCAATATCGGGAGGAGACAGAGCGTCAATTTACGTTAATGATGGCCCAGCTGCAGAGTATGCAGCATCATGGCACACACTCGAGTATCGGCTCCCCTTCTACTGACAGTATTATCAGGAGTCTTTTCCAGTCTCCCTCTCCCCGAGGTGATTTTGTGAACCCCCCGATTTGGTACTGTACTTTGATTTGTGATGTTCCGATTTTGTACTATTTGATACTTTTTTGTAATAACATTTGGTATTTAATTTGTTGTAATAAAGTTTAGGTAATTTCTAAGGTTTTTAGATTTATAGTTTTAGTTGATATCAATAGTTATAGCAGGTACAAAAAAAATATTATAATTGACATTTTTGATATTTTTTATTGCATTATCAGCGGCGAAATATTCCGTCGCTGAAATGACAATTTAATTAAAAAAATTGCCTCAGCGGTGGAATATTCCGTCGGTGGATTTAGACACAACGGCGGAAAATTCCACCTGTGATATTACAATTTAATTAAATAAAATTGCCTCAGCGGTGGAATATTCCGCCGGTGAATTTATACACAGTGGCAGAAAATTCCGCCGATGAAATTATAATTTAATTAAATAAAATTGCCTCAGCGGCGAAATCTTCCGTCGGTGGACACTGGCGGAATTCCATTTCCGTCGGTGAACACCGCCAAAAATTGGACTGTCGGCGCTGTGACGTGCTGCCACTGGTGGTCCACCGACGGAATAATTTCGTCGGTGGGAACGTAGCAACGACGGAAATGCTGCTTTAGCGGCGGAATTTTCCATCGGTAAAACTGTAGCGATGCGGAATTTCTCCTCTTTTTATTTATTTGTTTATTAGAGTCGCCACCTATATTATTTGAGGAAATATAGAAATAAAATTTAAAATATTTGGGTTCGGGGCTTAAGTGATGGATTTGGAAGGTAAGGGAGCACCATATCCACCCAATCCGAAGATCGGTCTTGCTTAAGGGGTTTTTAAATGATTTTATGAAAGAAATGAAGAAAAAATCCTTTTAATTAGATTAAATGGAATATGGGATCGGTTACTTCGAGACCGTCTCCATGATTTGAAGAGGCTCTAGGCCAATCCCATATTTGATATATTTATACCACTTTAAAGATCAATTAAAATAGATAAAGAAGAAAGGAAGATTACCTTTAGGTCAAGAAGTGATTTGGACGGAGTTTTGCCTTGATTCTAAGTTTGAACCTTGATGTTCGTCGATCAACTAGGTTGATGAACGAATTTGTGTGTTTGTTTTAGAGTGATTTGCAGGAGTCTTTCAAGGAGAGAAACCATCAAATTGTGTGTGAGTTGTGTCTCAGATTAGGAATTCAACCTCCCGTTTTGTCTTTTTTCCTTCCTCCCAAATACTGAAAGTCATCTAGTATTTATAGGGATTTATTTACTTGGTCACCAAGATTAGGAGACTCAAGGGATTAGGATATCTCCCAAAGAAGGTTCCAAATCTCTACAATCAGTAGAGACCCGGATTTGATAAGAGTTTATCATAAAAAAGAGGTCAAAATCGATAAGGGAAGTGAATCTCCCCCTCCTGCGGAGGGGTAGTATCGCGCGAGACACGCAATGTCCCGCACAGGACAAGGCTTCTCAAAGGACATATTTGTCCTCCCCTTGTTATCTCGTATGTAGTTTAGTCCAAACTAACGCCCGTTAGTCAAAACTTAATGAAACATGACAAAATGGTGGATTTATACTCTAAAATCAAAGGCGAGACTTAGAGTGGTATAACTCTGCTACGATAGGTTCAGAATGGGGTGTATACAGAGCCCCTTGGTGACTAGTCTTATGGAAGAAGTCATGTCGTCGAATAGAAAAGACATCATTCTGAACATCGGGATGGTCTTGCCGCACGGCTGCCTACGTATCTCTATCGGAGAATTAGACCAAAACGTAGTTCGACTACAAAACACTAAAAGGCTGCTTTAGGCATTTTGAAAATCGAAGAGATTTTTTTTTTGAAAAGGTAAACTCATACTGAGGAATCAAGTCATAGCCCAATTCTGAATATACTTGTCTGTCTGAAGATTCGCCTATTTTGGCTTTGAACCTGGGGGAAAAGATGTTAGAAAACAAAGGTTTACCTGTCTAGTCCTTTGTATTCTATTGGTTTTGTGACGATTCGCCTATAAGGGCACTGAATCGGGCTTTTGATGAGATGACGGTAGACGTATGGCATGGGACCGGGCTTTTTGATGACGATTCACCTATAAGGGTGCCGAATCGAGCTTTTTGATGACGATTCACCTGTCAGGGCACTGAATCGGACTTTTTGATGATGATTCACCTGTAAGGGCGCTGAATCGGTCTTTTTGATGATGATTCACCTGTAAGGGCGCTGAATCGGGCTTTTTGAAAGAATGGTTTACTGTCTTCGACCAACCAAGAGATAATTCGCCTATTTAGGTTCCGAATTATGCAGGATGAATTGATATTTGGATCAATCATTTTGGGTGACATGACATCGTATCGGGCAATCATGCACATGTCATGTTCGGCTCGTTCCGTGACTTGCGGTACCAATTTTTTCACGTTTCCAAGCTAGGGATTCACTTTCAAGGGTAAATGTGTCAAAATTTTGAATTTTGATGTTGCGTAGATGCTTATTGCCAAGGGAAATTTTGTCTTTGTCGAGTAGGGTTGTCTCGCGTGGGACACCTTCTTTCGTGAGGGACAAAGGCTGTCGAGTCATACATTCAGCAGTCGCTTGTTCATTTTAAACAATTTTATTTTCAAACTCTCTCTCAAGTTTGAGCCTAGGGTATTTTTCTCTGAAATTTATTCATTTTCTTGTTTTTTTTTTTTTTTTTTTTGGCGAAAGGAGACGGTACTCCCTAGATTTTATTAAATAAAGAAAATAATTACAAACATGGTGGGGGACATTACAACCTCAACCACCAAGAAAAGGAAAACAAGGGGGGAGGCCATACACACGTCGTATGGTCCTCTACAATATAAGGAGGGGTGACTACAATAAATAGAAAACAACCTATATAAAAATCTGGCCATAGAGCTAATGAAAACGAGCATGAGGGATCCTAGCCTTATCCAAAGACAACACAGCCTTTGCAAGGCCTAGGAATATCACTAAAAGAGGTGAATGTGAAATTTTGGACCTCGTCTGCAGCAAAATTAGCTAAACCATCCGCAACTCCATTCCCTTCGCGAAGAATATGAGTAATTCGAACTTCCATTTGAGCCAATAATCTATGAATATGAGAAATAACATACCAAACAGCCCATGGAATATGATACTCCCGAATAAGAATCCGCAAATGTAACCCGAGAATCAACCTCTAACCAAACACGATGGAATCCATGCGCTTGAGCTAAAATAAGCCCATCCCTAGCAGCCATTGCCTCCGCCATCATATTGGAATGGCAGCCATAAAAATGGGAGAAACCAAGAACAAAATCCCCTTTATGATTCCTAAAAACACCTCCCCGTAAGCAATACCCGGATTACCCCTAGAAACACCATCCGTGTTAAGCTTAATCTCATCAACATTAGGGGGAACCCATAAAACCATTCGGATTTTAGGAATCAAAAAGGGTTTAGGGGCCAAATGAAAAATATCCATCAAATAAATATTATCTTGACTTCTCGTGAAAGAAAGGGAAAAAGAGGAAGCAATATTAGAAGCTTGAGAACGAACCTTATGAATAATAGCATTGGAACTCATATGAACATCATCAAATCTGCTCTTATTTCTAGCGCACCAAATTTCCCATAAAATAAGAGCTGGAAGGAGACGAGAAAGCCATGAACAAACATTGGAATCAGAATTGGAATGACTTTGCCACCAACTAATGAGGACCTGATTCAAATGCCCCATGAAACAACGAATGCCACACAAACCACTGAAGAAATCCCAAACTTTCTTAGCAATATCTCCATAGACCAAAATATGCGCCATGGATTCTTCACTTGCTGCATTACAACAATTACATTTAGAAGCAAGGGAGATACCTTTAGAGCGAATTCTCTCATCCGTAGGCAAGCCATTATGCAAAGCACGCCAAAGAAACACCGAAATCTTTTTGGGGATATATTTACTCCAGCAATAAGAGTAAATAATAGAGTGAGGACGGCTAGAACGACATTCTCTCCAAGCTGAATTAACAGAGAACTTACCGTAAGAAGAAGGCATCCAAATCGGGACGTCCTCCTTATCCGATAAAGCAATAGAATGAGAATTTATCTGAGATACAAGCTGCTGGCCAAAAGACTCTCGGATGTGATCAATATGAGGAACGGCATTATGGAAAAGAGAAGAGACCTCAATGTGAGCAAAAGGAAATTGACCCATATCCCCTTCTAACCATTTTTCATGAATGGAAATGTCTCCTCTCCCAATCCTCCAAGCTAATCTATCCTCCACTAAAGGCTTTTCTTCAATTAATCTTTTCCAAATATGAGAAGAGTATGATGTGAGACATGCATCCATAGGGTGAATTTCCCAAAGCAATATTTAGCCAACATAAGCTCACTCCATAAAGAATTAGAGGTACGTAAACGCCACCAAAGTTTCATGGAAAAAGCCATAGCCATATCTTCGAATTTTCGAATCCCCAAACCTCCCTCTTCAATCAGCCAGCTCATTTTATCCCAAGAAAGCCAATGACATTTCTTCTCCCCATCATTAGAACTCCAAAAAAAACTCATAATAATCCTTTCCAAAGCACGAAAGACCCCTTTTGGAGGATCAATGAGTGATAAATAATAGAGAGGCATAGCAGATAAGCAAGATTGAATAAGAGTGAGTTTGGCTCCAAAAGAGAGTAATTTACCCTTCCAAGAAGCAAGTCTCGATTCCATTTTTCTAATGAGAGGAGTAAAGAGGCTGATCTTCTTTTTACCCGCGTATAACGGGCATCCCAAATATAGCAATGGGAGATCTTGTTTTACAAAACCCGTAGTGGCTGCTACAATTTCATCTCTATTACCATTATTACCCGTAATGAAGCAAGACTTGTTTATATTCACTAACTGGCCCAAAATTCTGGTACCAATCCAAGTATTTCATATGAGCCTCTAAAGAAGATTTCGAACCATTACAAAAGATAATCACATCATCCGCATAGGCAAGGTGAGAGATTAACGGAGAATTGATATGAATACGGTACTGCATCGAGGGAACATAGTATGCAGCAAATTTAAACCCCTACTCATCATTTCCGCCGCAATAATAAAAAGATAAGGAGATAAGGGGTCACCTTGCCTAAGGCCCCTAGTAGAGTGAAAAAAACCACAACTTTCCCCATTAACAAGGACGGAAAACCAGCTATTAGAAATACACCGGAAGATGAGATCAATCCAAACCTCATTAAAACCAAATTGCCGCATCACCTTAATAAGAGCAAACCAAGATAGCCGATCATAAGCTTTCGCCATATCAAGCTTGAGAGCCACATTAGAACCCCGAACTTTCTTGTTTATAGATTGCATAATTTCCTGAGCCAATAAGACATTCTCATGAATAACCCTACCTTGAACAAACCCACTCTGCTCCGGGGAAATAATGCGAGGAAGAATGGGAGCCAGACGACACGTTAATAATTTTGTAACCACCTTATTACAGAAATTGCAGAGGCTAATCGGTCTCAGGTCCGAAAAAGAAGAGGGAGAATCCACCTTAGGAATTGTGACAATTAAAGTACTAGTCTAGCTTCTTGGCATTTGAAACCCAGAAAAGAAATCACCAATAGCACGCACCAGATCAGCCTTAATTATATCCCAACAGCCCTTATAAAATTCACCCGTGAAACCATCCGGGCCAGCTGCACTTTGGCCATTCATAGAAAAAATAACCTCTCGAACTTCATCCTCATTAGGAACAGCCGTAAGCGAGGTGTTATCCTCTTCAGTAATCAGCACTCTAAAACTGCTCCTAATGTTTCAAATGTTGTGGAAGTTTGCAATTCTGTTGAGCCTGTTCAAGGAATTTCTGATGGAAAAAATGGGTTTGTTGCTGCTCCTATGGATGATGGTTCGGCTAGCATGGCTGTTCAAGAAGACTTGGTTGCTTCTGCTGCTATGGCTGCTCATGTTGGTGGTGTTGGTAATATCAATCCTCCAACAAATGATATGGAGGCTATTATGCGCAACATTGCTCGTTATAAGGAATCCCATCCTCCCCAACCTTTTGTGGAAGTTGAACCAAAATCTCCAGAGCGTTTTTCGGCTTCAAGGGCCCCATATTCCTTTGTTACTGATATGGCTGGCTATACTCCTTTTACTCCGTCTCACAAAAAGAATACAAATGCCGATGGTTCTACAATGGCTTCTTCTCGGACATGGCATCGAAGATCGGCTTCTCCTCCTGATAATTATGTTTAATGGGATTTGTCTTTTCCCTCTTGATAGCTTAGGGCTTAGTTCTCCCCCTCCTCTTGTTTTGGGCCGGTCCAGATGGACTTGCACCCCTCCCCTTAGCTTTCTTATTTTTGTTGTTGGCTTCAAGCCCCACATTGTAGATCTATTTTCTTTTCCGGTGGTTTGGTTTTATGTCCCCCACCGTGCTTTGTTTCTTTTATTTTATTTATAAAATCTAGGGAGCTACGTCTCCTTTCGTTTAAAAAAAAAAAAAAACATAAAATCATCGGAAGGAATCTCACAATGACCTTGAAGCTGCTCCGAATAAAACCTTATAGCCTCCTCTTTAATTTCATTTTTCTCTTTCAGCCATACTCCATCTCTATTCTTTATTTTGTGAATACATAATTTCTGCCTCTTTTTCTTTACAACAGAATGAAAGAACTTTGTGTTTCTATCTCCCTCCTTTAACCACTTTAAATTAGCTTTTTGGGCCCATAAATCTTCATCTAATTTCAACTTTGAAAGTAATTGCGCCTGGGCTAAATTTAGAGCAGCCCGAGAATCATCATCACCAAGAGTTTGATATTGAGCTTCCCTAACCAAAACTTCATCTTCTGCGTTTTTAATTTGCTGATCAATTCTCCCATATATATGCTTATTCCATTCAGAAATAGTCTTCCGGAGACGCCCAAGCTTCTTGGCAAAGCACACCATCGGTCTTCCATCCATAGGGGCAGCCCAAGATGTTTTTACAAGCTCCTGAAAGGAATGATGCTTCAGCCACACATTAAGAAAGCGAAATGAGCCATGACGCACTTCAGCTTCAAGTTGCAAAGTGATAAGAATCGGAGCATGATCTGAGCAAGTTCTAGCTAAATGAGTGACACGGGTAGAATGAAACAATTGCAACCATTGCTCATTATACAAAGCTCTGTCTAATCTTTGATAAATAGCCCTTCTTCCCATACGATTATTAGACCATGTGATAACATTACCTTCATATCCAGCATCCATAAGGTTAGAATATTGAATCATATCCGAAAATTCTGTGACAGCCATACCATTAATAGGTTTTCCTCCAATCTTCTCACTCGATCAATAACACGCTTAAAATCACCCACAACCAACCAAGGGAATTCCACCTCACTAATAGTCATTAGCTCTTCCCAAAGAGAAATACGAGAGAATCTATTTGCCAGCTAGCGTGAACAAAGGAAACCCAAACAGCATTCTCCCAAAGCGGATGAGAAATTTGCAAAGTTAAAGCTTGATCCGAATCATGAATAACCATGCACTTCAGCCCATGCTTCCATAAAACCCAAACTCTATTATTTCTATTATTCACCCCATCTTCACAACCCAACTTCCGAATAAGAGGACCCATAGCAGCAAAATCAGATTTTGGCTCATAAATAGCCATAAGCGAAACACCATGAGAATGGAATAAACGTTTGATTCTACGGATTGTGGCCACATTAGCTATGCCACGAGCATTCCAACTTATAAAACACACCATTAAAAACAGGTATTAAGAAAGTAAATGAGGGAATAAGATGAAAAGGAATACTCAGAGTGAAGGGGATTTCTCCCTACTCTTTTTCCTTTTATGAGTAACAGGAATGAAACCATCATCTTCTTGGGCCTGTAATGCGAACATAGATTCTTTGAAGTCCATTTGCATGTTCATGACTTGATTCAGCGAAGTAACTTGAGGAGCTCTAGGAGATAGATTAAGAGACCCAAACGTATTCATCTTTACATGGGAAGAAGACTTTACACGCATAGCAGAATCATCTCGCAAAGGCGTACATAATTTACGAGGATCTTGAACTTCAGGAATAGATATTTGACCATCCTCCCCTCCATCCATTTGTGAGATTCCAGCCTTGGTCTTAATAGCCTTTAGGCTTTTAGACAAAGCATCGTTAATGCATCGTGGCAAAACAATACCCCTTCTCGCCATCAAAGGAGCCGTGTATTTAGAGCCACCATCCTTCTTTGTAAGATCAATAACAGATTTTAGCACATCTTTTTTGGCTCCATTGAAATCAGCATTCTTACTTGTACCTTCTTGATTACCTTTATTTTTGTCTTTCTGAATCCAAGCTTCATTTTTAGCATCTCCCTTCTTATTATCCTCCTTTTCATCCCTTTTTATTCCTTGATCAGCCTTCTTCTTCCCATCCCCATCACCATTTTTCTTGTATTCAGAATTTAGAATACGACAATTAAAATTATCATGACCTAATAGAGAACAATGGCTGCAATACATAGGCATGTTATCATACTCAACAATTTGCACAAATCTTGGCATACAATCACCACAATCTATATGAATCTTATCAGGAAGCCTTTTTAGTAAGTCAACTTGCACCAAAATCTTAGCCACACTTGGCCTCGATAATTCAGCAGTAGCTTTATCAAGCGACATAGGCTTACCAAAGATCCGAGCCAAAGAGAAAAGAAAGATTTTATTGAATAAATGAACCGGCAATCCAGGAAGACTTACCCATATAGGAACAATAGAAGAGTCCGTTTGAGGCTTCCATGAAGGAGTCCAAACTGAAGTACGCATAGGAAATCTGCTCACATACCAAATCTCCCTAGTCCAAATGCGTTGAAAATCTTCTTCATTGGTGAGTTGAATCAACATATGACGAGCTTCCATTAAAAATCTGACTTTCTCTCTCACACACACGCACTAAATTCAAATTCTCTCTAGAATTGCCGTTTTTGGTTGAACCCTAATTAGGGTTTGGCCTTCCATGGCTGATCCGGCCATGTTTCCTCCTCTTCCTTCTATTGCTAATCTTAATTCCAAGCATAATGTTAACCCTAATCCGCAAAACCCTATTGCTGATCCTATTATTGCTGCAGCCGTTTTACCCCATGCAAACCCTACAAAGCAGCCCGCCTCCCCCAAACCCTAATAAATCTTTTGCTTCAATATTCAGCCCTTCTCAATCGACTCCAATCCAAGATATTCCATTGATTCCAGCCGCTACTCACAAAGGTATGCCTTCTTTGAAACTTTCTAAGGAAGCTTTAGAGGCTTTTGCTAAGCCTTTTGCTTGGACTTTGGTTGGAAAATTCTCTAATGGCAGACCTACTATGGAGGCTGCAAGAATTGCCTTTGCTACGTTTCATTTGAAGGGAGCGTATAAATTGGGCCATATTGATTCTCGTCATATGTTGATTCAACTCACTAATGAAGAAGATTTCCAACGCATTTGGACTAGGGAGGTATGGTATGTGAACAGATTTCCTATGCGTACTTCAGTTTGGACACCTTCATGGAAGCCTCAAACGGATTCTTCTATTGTTCCTGTATGGGTAAGTCTTCCTGGATTGCCTGTGCATCTATTCAATAAAATCTTTTTATTCTCTTTGGCCCGAATCTTTGGAAAGCCTATGTTGATTGATAAAGCTACTGCTGAACTTTCTAGGCCAAGTGTGGCTAAAATTTTGGTGCAAGTGGATTTATTAAAACACTGCACGAAAAAATTCATATAGATTGTGGTGATTGTATGCCGAGTTTTGTGCAACCTGTTGAGTATGATAACATGCCTATGTACTGCAGCCATTGTTCTCTATTGGGTCATGACACTTTTAATTGTCGTATTCTAAATTCTGAATTCAAGAAAAATGGTGATGGGGATGGGAAGAAGAAGGCTGATCAAGGATTGAAAAGGGATGAAAAGGAGGATCATAAGAAGGGGGAAACAAAAAATGAAGCTTGGATTCGGAAAGACAAAAATAAGGGTAATCAAGAAGGTACAAGCAAGAGTGCTGATTTTAATGAAGCCAAAAAAGATGTTATTGATCTTACAAAGAAAGATGGTGGCTCTAAGGAATTCACGGCTCCTTTGATGGCTAGAAGGGGTATTGCTTTGCCAAAGTCTGTTAATGATGCTCTGTCTAAAAGCCTAAAGGCTATAAAGACTAAGGCTGGTATCACACAAATGGACGGAGGGGAGGATATTCACCCCATGGATGCAGGTTGCCCCTCTTTCGCGTCTCACATTTGGCGTAGGATGGTTAACGTTAAGGACTTTATGGAAGAAAGGATTGGTTGGAGGGTTGGTAGGGGTGATATATCTATTCAGGAGAGATGGTATCTTGGGGATAAACCACCCCTTCCTTTTGAGCATTCGCAAATTGCCTCTCTCTTTGAAAATTCTTTGCCAAGGGCGGATTTTATTCGGGATATCTATGGAGATCAGGTTTTGCATCTCATTACTTCTCAAGTGGTTCGTTTAAGGGATGTTGATGATGTTCTCGTTTGGCTCCCATCTTCTTCGGGTAAATTTTCCACTAGTTCCGCATGGAAAGAATGGAAAGTTTCTCGAAATGAGAGTAGGATTTCTTCTCTTTGTTGGCATGTTCACATTCCCATGAAGATATCGGTTTTTATGTGGCGAGCTATCCATCGAGGCCTTCCAACGGATGATGCTGTTCGGAAAAGAGGTATTTCGATTCCATCTATTTGTGTTTGTTGTGGTAACACCCCGTCTATGGAAACTCTTCAGCACCTTTTTATTCAAAGCCGGTGTGCTTCCTTTATTTGGAATCATTTTGCATTGATTTGTGGTGTAAGACATAATGCTCACGGCTTTAATCAAAGCCTTAGCGCATGGTGGCTTCTCTCGGATCCCCCTGATGGTATTTCTAAATGGGTTATCCGCCTATTTTTATTCTCTCTCTAGGGCGGAGCTAGGGTTTCGTCGCTAGGGCTTTGCCCTAGGGGCCGTCCGCCGGCAGCCATGGCTATGCCGGTGTCTTTCTTCCCGTCCTTGAACGCCAGTCCCCATAATCCTTACTACTCTCCGTTAATCCAACAACCCTTTGCCGCTGCTATCCCTTCCCCATCGCTTTGCCATGCAAACCCTAGTGCGTCTAATCCTTTGATTGCGCCGCAAACACAAACTCCTTCTCCGATCCCTGCTTCTTCCCTTGCGCCGGCCATTAATATAAGCCCAAAACCTGATGTTGCTCGTCAATCTAAATCATTTGCAGATTTATTCTCCTCCCATCAAGATAACGCTTTCCCTGTTGTGCCGTTGGCTTCACATAAAGGGATCCCTTCGCTTAAACTCTCAAAAGATGCGATTGAAAGGCTTACAAAGCCATTCTCATGGACATTGATTGGCAAATTCTCACGGGCGCCCTTCTATGGAAGATACGCGGATTGCTTTTGCTCGTTTTCAGTTGAAAGGTACTTGCAAGTTAGGACACCTTGATTCCAAACACCTATTGATTCAGCTCTCTAATGAGGCGGATTACCAACGCCTATGGATGAAGAATGTGTGGTACGTCATGAAATATCCTATGCGAACCTTGGCGTGGTCTCCTTCTTGGCGTCCTACGCAAGAATCCCCTATTGTGCCGGTTTGGGTTGGCCTCCCAGGTATCCCAATTCACCTTTTTAATAAATCGATTCTATTTTCTCTTGCCCGGGCTATTGGTACACCTTTGTCACTGGATAAAGCCACTTCTGATCTCTCTCGTCCTAGCGTTGCTAAGGTCCTTGTTCAAGTTGATGTCACCAAAAAATTACCTTCTGAGATTTTTATCGATTGTGATGATTTTTTGCCTAGTTTCTATCAAAAGATAGAATATGATAACTTGCCTAAATATTGTAAACATTGTTTTGTCTTGGGCCATGATTTTTCTCTTTGCAAGCGTGCTCACCCTCATTTGCAGAAAGAAAAATCTAATGGGGTTGTGCCTATTAATTTAGCCGCTAACCAGAATTTGAAGGCTCAAGGTAATGAGGTTATTCCTGAAGTTCCAACTAATGTGAGTTCTAGTATTGATCCAATAGATGCGGGGGAAAAACCAAAGGAGGGGGCTGTCCCATACCTTGCTCGAAGAGGCTTGCCTCTTTCAAATGCTGTAAATCAAATTCTGCAGAAGGTTTCAAGAGATGTTGTGAAGGGAAATGATAGTATTCAGGCAGAAAACGCAAATTCTGATGGTTTTTTGGGTGCTAGCTCGGCTTTGGCTCCTCAGGAGGAAGTGCAAAATAGTAATGGTATGAATACTGCTCCAATGAATAATGCTGTTGTTGTTAACTCTCAATCCAATGTTTTGGGTGTTGGCTCGGTTAAGGCTGCTGTCTCGGCAATGGTTGATGGCAACATTGAGGCTAGTATGGGCACGGATAAGGCTGCCGAGAAGGCTGCCCAAATGGGTGTTGATTCGGCTTTGGTTGCTTTAGGTAATGTCAATGCTCCTCCGAACGATGAGGAGGCTATAATGCGCAACATTGCTAGATATAGGGAGTCTCATCCTCCCCAACCTTTCGTGGCAGTGGAACCGCCCTCTCCAGCAGCGTTTTCGGCTTCAAGGGCCCCATATTCTTTTGTTACTGATATGGCTGGCTATACTCCTTTTACTCCGTCTCACAAAAAGAATACAAATGCGGATGGTTTCACAATGGTCTCTTCTAGAAAATGGCGTGGAAGGTCGGCTTCTCCTCCTGATAATTTTGTTTGATGGGTTTTGGTTTTCCCCTTTCCCCTTTGATAGCTTAGGGTTTAGTTCCCCCCTTCCTCTTGTTTTGGGGCGGTCCATATGGACTTGCACCCCTCCCCTTAGCTTTCTTGATTTTATTGTTGCTTTAAGCCCCACATTGTAGATTTCTTTCCTTTTCCTAAGTGGTTAGGTTTTATGTCCCCACCGTGTTTTGTTCTTTTATTTTATTTATAAAATCTAGGGAGCTACGTCTCCTTTCGTTTTAAAAAAAAAAAAAAAAGTAACAAGGCTAAATATGATGATGGGGATATGTTTATTCCAAATATTATTGAGCAGATTCGGTTGGATATCCGGGACACGTTCTTGGCGTTTAGTCCGATATTGGATGGGAGCTTTAGAAGCCGCACCATTGTATCCTATTTTCAGCTAGTTCTTCCTTCTAAGGTGAATAAGCCATCTCGTTTGTCCTTTGGAAACATCCTTCTTCAGCACAATTTAAGTTGAATACGGATGGTGCATCAAGGTGCAGGATGCCGCGGGTGGTGGCATCATTAGAGACAATAATGGGGACATTTTTTATGCTTTTTCAAAATTTTATGGGCACCATTCGAACATGTGGGCAGAGGCTATGGCTGCCCTTGATGGTCTTCGCTTGGCTTCCGAATATGGATTCCAATTTATATGGTTGGAGGTTGATTCGAAGCCCTTGTCAAAATTATCAAGGGGAGTATCATATTCGTGGGAAATTTGGTATATAATCCAGCAAATCAAAGACTTTATGGGTCGTATGGTGGTTCATGCTCATATTCGAGGAAGGAATCAAGTGGCGAGATGGGCTTGCAGAAATTGGGTCTGTGAAGACTGTGGCGGAATCATGTTTTCTGGCTAGCTAATGAGCTTCAAAGCTTTGTCATGGTCCTTATAGACTTGACAAGGCTTTGATCCCTATTTTCGTTTGTAGTTTTTTTATGGTTTTCCCTAGACATTTCATAGGGCTTTTTTTAAGTCCTATTCTTATTCCCCTTTCTGTACTAGAGGTATGCCCTCTTGTGGTATCGGACTTGTCCCCCACATTATGTATTTACTTTTCTAATTAATAAAATCTAGGGAGGTCTCGCCCTCTTTCGCCAAAAAAAAAAAAAAAAAAAAAAAAAAAAAAAAGATCCTCTTAAATTATGTACGCCTTTGCGAGATGATTCTCGTTATGCGTGTAAAGTCCTCTTCCCATGCAAAGATTAATGCTTTTGGTTCTCTTAACTGCCGCCTAGAGCTTTTTTTTTTTTTTTTTTTTTTTTTTTGGCGAAAAGAGGGCAAGACCTCCCTAGATTTTATTAATTAGAAAAAGTAAATACATAATGTGGGGACAAGTCCGATACCACAAGAGGGCATACCCTCTAGTACAAGAAAGGGGAATAAGAATAGGACTTAAAAAAGCCCTATAAAAATGTCTAGGGAAAACCATAAGAAACTACAAACGAAAATAGGGATCAAAGCCTTGTCAAGTCTATAAGGACCATGACAAAGCTTTGGAAGCTCATTAGCTAACCGGAAAACATGATTCTGCCGAGTCTTCACAGCCCAATTTGCAAGCCCATCTCGCCACTTGATTCCCTTCCTCGAATATGAGAAACATGAACCACCATACGACTCCATAAAGTCTTTGATTTGCTGGATTATATACCAAATTTCCCACGAATATGATACTCCCTGATAATTTTGACAAGGGCTTCTAATCAACCTCCAACCATATAAATTGGAATCCATATTCGGAAGCCAAGCAAAGACCATCAAGGGCAGCCATAGCCTCTGCCCACATGTTCGAATGGTGCCCATAAAATTTTGAAAAAGCATAGAAAATGTCCCCATTATTGTCTCTAATGATGCCACCACCCGCAGCCATCCCCGGATTCCCCTTGGATGCACCATCCGTATTCAACTTAAATTGTGCTGAAGAAGGATGTTTCCAAAGAATCTCTAACCGCATTGCAGGCCCAAGTTGATGACGGTTTCATTACTGTTACTCATAAAAGGAAAAAGAGTAGGGAGAAATCCCCTTCACTGTGAGTTTTTCCTTTTCGTTCTATTCCCTCATTTACTTTCTTTATAGCTGTTTTTAATGGTGTGTTTTATAAGTTGGAATGCTCGTGGCATAGCTAATGGGGCCACAATCCGTAGAATCAAACGTTTATTCCGTTCTTATGGTGTTTCGCTTATGGCTATTTATGAGCCAAAATCGATGTTGTCTGCATGGGTCCTCTTATTCGGAAGTTGGGTTGTGAAGATGGGGTGAATAATAGAAATAATAGAGTTTGGGTTTTATGGAAGCATGGGCTGCGCAGCATGGTTATTCAAGATTCGGATCAAGCATTAACTTTGCAAATTTCTCATCCGCTTGGGAGACAAACTGTTTGGGTTTCTTTTGTTCATGCTAGCCGTAATGCATTTTCTCGTATTTCTCTATGGGAAGAGCTAATGGCTATTAGTGAGGTGGAATTCCCTTGGTTGGTTGTGGGTGATTTTAACTGTGTTATTGATCGAGTGAGAAGATTGGAGGAAAACCTCTTAATGGTATGGCCGTCACACGGAATTCTCGGATATGATTCAATACTCTAACCTTACGGATGCCGGATATGAAGGTAATGTTATTACATGGTCTAATAATCGTATGGGAAGAAGGGCTATTTATCAAAGATTAGACAGAGCTTTGTATAATGAGCAATGGTTGCATTTGTTTCACTCTACCCGTGTTACTCATTTAGCTAGAACTTGCTCGTATCATGCTCCTATTCTTATCACTTTGCAACTTGAAGCTCAAGTGCGTCATGGCTCATTTCGTTTTCTTAATGTGTGGTCAAGCATCATTCATTTCAGAGCTTGTAAAAACTTCTTGGGCTGCCCTATGGATGGAAGACCGATGGTGTGCTTTGCTAAGAAACTTGGGCGTCTCCTAAGACTATTTCTGAATGGAATAAGCATATATATGGGAGAATTGATCAAGAATAAAAAACGCAGAAGATGAAGTTTTGGTTAGGGAAGCTCAATATCAAACTCTTGGTGATGATGATTCCAGGGCTGCTCTAAATTTAGCCCAGTGCGCATTTACTTTCAAAGTTGAAATTAGATGAAGAATTATGGGCCCAAAAGGCTAATTTAAAGTGGTTAAAGGAGGGAGATAGAAACACAAAGTTCTTTCATTCCGTTGTAAAGAAAAAGAGGCGTAAATTATGTATTCACAAAATAAAGAATAGAGATGGAGTGTGGCTGAAAGAGAAAAGTGAAATTAAAGAGGAGGCTATAAGGTTTTATTCGGAAAGTGACTTCAAGGTCATTGTGAGATTCCTTCCGATGATTTTTTGTTTCTTATTCCACTACTGACATCAAGAGGATAACACCTCGCTTACTACTGCTCCTAATGAGGATGAAGTTCGAGAGGTCATTTTTTCTATGAATGGCCAAAGTGCAGCTGGCCCGGATGGTTTCACGGGTGAATTTTATAAGGGCTGTTGGGAAATAATTAAGGCTGATTTGGTGCGTGCTATTGGTGATTTCTTTTCTGGGTTTCAAATGCCAAGGAACGAATTCCTCATCTTCGGTCTACATAGTCTTATGGCCAGGTTTTTATTTAGATTGATTGCTTTGTTAGGTAGAACCCCCTCCCTCTATTGGTGGCATTTCGGTGTATGTTGCCGCCGCTGCATTGTTGCTGCTGCCGTGTTTTTGTCTTGTGCGGTCGCACAAGAGCCACGGCTGCCCTGTGCGGCCGCCCTGGTTGCCGCCGTTTTTTTTGTCTTTTATTATTGATGTATTTTTATTTTTTCACTCCCTCCCATTTATTGTAGAGGATCTTACTGGTTGTGTAAGAACTCCCCCCTGTTTTTTTCTGGTGGTTGAGGTTGTCATGTCCCCCACCATGTTTGTAATCTTATTTTTCGCTTTTAATAAAATCTAGGGAGTACCGTCTCCTTTCGCCAAAAAAAAAAACAAATGCCAAGAAGCTGGACTAGTACTTTAATTGTCACAATTCCTAAGGTGGATTCTCCCTCTTCTTTTTCGGACCTGAGACCGATTAGCCTCTGCAATTTCTGTAATAAGGTGGTTACAAAATTATTAACGTGTCGTTTGGCTCCCATTCTTCCTCGCATTATTTCCCCGGAGCAGAGTGGGTTTGTTCAAGGTAGGGTTATTCATGAGAATGTCTTATTGGCTCAGGAAATTATGCATTCTATAAACAAGAAAGTTCGGGGTTCTAATGTGGCTCTCAAGCTTGATATGGCGAAAGCTTATGATCGGCTATCTTGGTTTGCTCTTATAAAGGTGATGCGGCAATTTGGTTTTAATGAGGTTTGGATTGATCTCATCTTCCGGTGTATTTCCAATAGCTGGTTTTTTTTTTTTTATTTTTTTTTAGACGAAAGGAGACGTAGCTCCCTAGATTTTATAAATAAAATAAAAAGAACAAAGCACGGTGGGGGACATAAAACCTAACCACCGAAAAAGAAAAGAAATCTACAATGTGGGGCTTAAAGCCAACAATAAAATCAAGAAAGCTAAGGGGAGGGGTGCAAGTCCAAATGGACCGCCCCAAAACAATAGGAAGGGGAAAACTAAGCCCTAAACTAAAAAAGGGAAAAGGAGAGAACCCAAACCCATCAATCAAAATTATCAGGAGGAGAAGCCGACCTTCCACGCCATTTCCTAGAAGAGACCATTGTGAAACCATCAGCATTTGTATTCTTTTTGTGAGACGGAGTAAAAGGAGTGTATCCAGCCATATCAAGAACAAAAGAATAAGGGGCCCTTACGAATTAAAAACGCTCTGGGGAACTTTGTTCCACAGCCACGAAAGGTTGGTGAGGATGGAATTCCCTATATCGAGCAATGTTGCGCATTATCGCCTCTTCATCGTTTGGAGGAGCATTGACATTACCTAAAACAACACCCATAAGGGCAGCCTTCATATCATTTGTTGGAGCAAAGTTACCAACAGCACCAACAAGCACATCCGTGTTCTTTTCCATAGAAGTAACCGAACCATCCTTTTTATTTTTATTTCCATCAACCAAGTTTTCTTGAGGAACCACAATGCTAGTCGAACCAACTTCCTTGGTATCAGCAACCAAAACTAGAGGGCTATCAGCCTTCTTGAGACGCACATCTTCCACTATAATTTGAGACACATCGTTCCCCTTGACAACATCTTTTGACACTTTCGTAGAATTTGATTAACAAAGATTGGAAAGAGGCTCACCTCTTCGAGCATGATATTGAATGACTCCCCACCTTCATTTTTTCTTGGCCGACAATGGTTTGAGCAGAGCAAAGAACATTTGCCGGTGTTTCATGAACACAAACCTCATTACTTTGATTGGAATTTCCAGCCTTATTATCCAAGCTAGCACCCAAAACAGCGCCCCCCAACTTCCAAATCATTACTGTCCCTCCATCATTTTCTTGGGAGCATAAACCTTCTCTTTAACCCGTTTTTGCAAATTCTCATTCGTAGTAGGATTAGCTTTTCGACACAAAGAAATATCATGGCCAAACATGAAACAATGTTTACAATATTTAGGAATAACATCATACTCCACTTTCTGATAAAAACTAGAGCACGCATCTCCACAATCAATGAATATCTCATGAGGCAGCTTTTTCAATACGTCAACTTTTACTAAAATCTTTGCAATACCGGGACGAGATAATTCAGTGGTAGGTTTGTCAAGCGAGAGAGGGGATCCAATATTCGAAGCAAGAAAGAAATAAGAAAGACTTGTTCATTAGATGAATTGGGAGATTTGGAAAACCAACCCAAATCGGAACGAAAAGGAGATTCCCTGATCCGGCCGCCATTCAGAGACCAAGCCAAAGTCCTCATGGGGTATCTAGTTACATACCATATATCTTTCATAAACAAGCGTTGATAATCTTCTTCAACAGTCAATTGAATAAGAGTATGCCGAGAATCAATGTGACCAAGCTTGTAGCTTCCTTTAAGCTTGAACTTGGCGAAGGCAATACGGGCATCCTCCATACTCGGTTTTCCATGCATAAACTTGCCCACCAATGTAAACTTGAACGGCTTGGAAAAAACCTCAATAATATCTTTGGATAATTTAACGGAAGGAGTTCCTTTATGAATACCCGTAGGAATCACAACAGGAGTAATATTACTAGAAGCGGCTGGGTTGAACAGATCTGCAAAGGATTTTGAGATCGGTGTATAAGGGTTTGGGTGAGGGGGAACGGTTTTGGTAACAGCATTAGGGTTTGCTTGCTGCGGCGCAACAGCAGAATTAGGGTTAGGGCTAGACACCACACTAGGATTGACGGAAACATTGGAGATTGAAGGAGAATAATAGGGGTTGTAAGAACTAGAATTCAAAGAAGGAAAAAACGGCACCGTGACAGCCATGGCTGCCGGCAATCAGCCCCTAGGGCAAACCCTAGGGCAACCCTAATTAGGGTTCCGCCCCAAAGCTAGAGAGATTGTTGATTTGCTGCATACTATGTTCCCTCACCTTGCCTATGCAGATGATGTGATTATATTTTGTAATGGGTCGAAATCTTCTTTAGAAGCGCATATGAAATACTTGGATTGGTACCAGAATTTTTCGGGCCAGTTAGTGAATATCAACAAGTCTTGCTTCATTACGGGTAATAATGGTAATAGAGATGAGATTATAGCAGCCACTACGGGTTTTGTAAAACAAGATCTCCCATTACTATACTTGGGATGCCCGTTATACACGGGTAAAAAGAAGATCAGCCTCTTTACTCCTCTCATTAGAAAAATGGAATCGAGACTTGCTTCTTGGAAGGGTAAATTACTCTCTTTTGGAGCCAAACTCACTCTTATTCAATCTTGCTTATCTGCTATGCCTCTCTATTATTTATCCCTTATTGATCCTCCAAAAGGGGTATTTCGTGCTTTGGAGAGGATTATTATGAGATTTTTTTGGAGTTCTAATGATGGGGAGAATAAATGTCATTGGCTTTCTTGGGACAAAATCAGCTGGCCGATTGAAGAGGGAGGTTTGGGGATTCGAAAATTCGAAGATATGGCAATGGCTTTTTCCATGAAACTTTGGTGGCGTTTATGTACCTCTAATTCTTTATGGAGTGAGCTTATGTTGGCTAAATATTGCTGGGAAATTCACCCTATGGATGCATGTATCACATCATACTCTTCTCATATTTGGAAAAGGTTAATTGAAGCAAAGCCTTTAGTGGAGGATAGATTAGCTTGGAGGGTTGGGAGAGGAGACATTTCCATTCATGAAAAATGGTTAGAAGGGGATATGGGTCATTTTCCTTCTGATCACATTGTGGTCTCTTCTCTTTTCCATAATGCCGCTCCTAATATTGATCACATCCGAGAGTCTTTTGGCCAGCAGCTTGCATCTCTCATAAATTCTCATTCTATTTCTTTATCGGACAAGGAGGACGTCCCTATTTGGATGCCTTCTTCTTCTGGTAAGTTCTCTGTTAATTCAGCTTGGAGAGAATGTCGTTCTAGCCGTCCTCACTCTATTATTTACTCTTATTGCTGGAGCAAATATATTCCCAAAAAGATTTCGGTATTCCTTTGGCGTGCTTTGCATAATGGATTGCCTACGGATGAGAGAACTCGCTCTAAAGGTATCTCCCTTGCTTCTAAATGTAATTGTTGTAATGCAGCAAGTGAAGAATCTATGGCGCATATTTTGGTTTATGGAGATATTGCTAAGAAAGTTTGGGATTTCTTCAGTGGTTTGTGTGGCATTCGTTGTTTCATGGGTCATTTGAATCAGTCCTCATTAGTTGGTGGCAAAGTCATTCCAATTCTCGATTCCAATGTTTGTTCATGGCTTTCTCTGTCTCCTTCCAGCTCTTATTTTATGGGAAATTTGGTGCGCTCGAAATAAGAGCAGATTTGAAGATGTTCAGATGAGTTCCAATTCTATTATCCATAAGGTTCGTTCTCAAGCTTCTAATATTGCTATCTCTTTTTCCCTTTCTTTCACGAGAAGTCAAGATAATCATTATTTGATGGATATTTTTCATTTGGCCTCTAAACCCTTTTTGATTCCTAAAATTCGAATGGTTTTATGGGTTCCCCCTAATGTTGATGAGATTAAGCTTAACACGGATGGAGTTTCTAGGGGTAATCCGGTATTGCTTCCGGGGAGGTGTTTTTAGGAATCATAAAGGGGATTTTGTTCTTGGTTTCTCCCATTTTTATGGCTGCCATTCCAATATGATGGCGGAGGCTATGGCTGCAAGGGATGGCCTTATTTTGGCTCAAGCGCATGGATTCCATCGTGTTTGGTTAGAGGTTGATTCTCAAGTTTTGTTGCAGATTCTTATTCGAGAGTACCATATCCCATGGGCTGTTTGGTATGTTATTTCTCATATTCATAGATTATTGACTCAAATGGAAGTTCGAATTACTCATATTCTTCGCGAAGGGAATGGAGTAGCTGATGGTTTAGCTAATTTTGCTGCTGACGAGGTCCAAAATTTCACATTCACCTCTTTTAGTGATATTCCTAGGCCTTGCAAAGGCTGTGTTGTTCTGGACAAGGCTAGGATCCCTCATGCTCGGTTTCATTAGCTCTATGGCCAGATTTTTATATAGGTTGTTTTCTATTTTTTGTAGTCACCCCTCCTTATATTGTAGAGGACCATACGACGTGTGTATGGCCTCCCCCCTAGATTTCATTTTCCTGGTGGTTGAGGTTGTAATGTCCCCCACCATGTTTGTACTTATTTCTTTATTTAATAAAATCTAGGGAGTACCGTCTCCTTTCGCCAAAAAAAAAAACAACATATGACGAGAATCAATATGACCTAATTTATAAGCTCCCTTCAAATGAAACGTAGCGAAGGCAATTCTTGCAGCCTCCATAGTAGGTCTGCCATTAGTGAATTTTCCAACCAATGTCCAAGCAAAAGGCTTAGCAAAAGCCTCTAAAGCTTCCTTAGAAAGTTTCAATGAAGGCATACCTTTGTGAATAGCGGCTGGAATCAATGGAATATCTTGGATAGGAGTCGATTGAGAGGAGCTGAATATTGAAGCAAAAGATTTATTAGGGTTAGGGGGAGGCGGCGCTTGCATTGTAGGGTTTGCATGGGGTAATACGACTGAAGCAATAATAGGATCAGCAATAGGGTTTTGCAGATTAGGGTTAACATTATGCTTGGAATTAAGATTTGCAATAGAAGGAAGAGGAGGAAACATGGCCGGATCAGCCATGGAAGGCCAAACCCTAATTAGGGTTCAACCAAAAACGGCAAAACTAGAGAGAATTTGAATTTAGTGCGTGTGTGTGAGAGAGAAAGTCATTCATTTTCTTGTTGATTTCTCCTTCCTAATCGACTATAATCCTTCCCCGAACACATAATAAATGGATCAAGAATGAAGGAATCTGACATTGGATAGCTATTTATGTCAAAAGGACTATCCTCGTGACGACCTTACCTTTGATCATCCTAGGTACATTTCACACGCCATTCACGATGGTTTGGTATGAATTTCAACTTCAAACTCATTTCCATGATTGCATTGTATCAATTCCATGTTTTTTTAATCCATCAAATCAAATTGGACATTTCCCTCCTTTTATCAAGAACTAGGTTCAATGCCAATGCATGCTAAATTACCTGCACCTTTGTTACATTTTGATGATGCATTTGTGTATATATGAGTGCCCTACCCTGATTTGGATTGCAGAAGGGATTGATTTGGGTAGCCAAACGCAAGCTTGTGCATGATTCTCTAGTATGCCTGCCATGTGTTCGATAAAATGCTCCAATGAAAAAAATTCTTCTATTTTCTTGTAATTTTTGCCATGGATGATCTCTGACAATGTTTCCTTGTCTTTATTTGTTTTTCAAATTTTATAGGCCATCAAGAATTGTCGGGGCAGTGTCAAATTTGCCAAGGCTGTGTGGGACAAAGTTAAAGTCCTGAACAGGGTCCGAGCTAGAGTGGAGCAGACGGGGCTTCAAACTTTTGTAGATAACATACGCGATATAAGGCGGACTCCTCAGTTTCTCCAGGCTATCCGGGAGAGATGGTGGGATACTACCCACACCGTTCATTTACACTTTGGGGAAATGACCATGACTCCGACCGATTTCTTGGCTATCGCCGGGTAGGAGTGTGCTGGCGATCCTCTTTCGGCGATTCGGGGTTACAAGCCGGTGAGCCCTGCCGACTAGAGGCAACTTATTGGTTTTGCCCCTAGCAAGATCAAAGGATTTGCTATTTGAGCCTCATCTCCCATTCACGACCAGATTGAGGCTTATGCATATTGAGCCAACGTGGTCATGGAGAGAGTTGTGAGGGGTGCCCTCTGGTATATTATGTCGGAAATGATCTTTTCCAACCATTCTTCCACGGCCCGTATTTCACTTTTGGGGATGTTGGAGGATCTTGACATGGTGAGTACGTATGATTGGTGCTCAGCTGGCATGGCCTTCTATTACCATGCTATGGATGAGACATGTAGGCACACCAGAGATACCATGCAGGGGTATTCTTATGATTGGGAGGTACATTTCCTGACTTCGTCTTGTCGCTTATTCATATACTGCATATTTCATCCATGCTTTATACTGAATCGTGTTCTGTTTTCTTGTACATGTATGGGGATATGCTGTCTTTTCTTTGCACAAGTTTGAGCTAAATGAGCCTGGGATTCAGTTTTCGGATATCAAGAGATGGAGCCACTCCAACCGTACCATGGATGATGAGAAGGGAGAGGATTGGACCTTAACCGTGGAGGAGGCACGGGCCTTACTAGACGGTTTCAACTTTGAGAATCAGGGTTTATATCGGTGGACTCTATTGGAGAATGAGGTGCATGGCGCGTGGGCCATCACAGATACTCAGAGGATCTTAGTGTCACTTGAGGATGATACTATGTATTTGGGTGAGAGAGTCTTCCCTCAGCATGGCAGGGGTTCACTCGTCAGGAGAGTACCAGAAGATTGGCCCAGAGATGTACTCTACTTTTTCTGTTCCTGCTCAGGTATATGCCAATTATGTGATTGGATATGCAATAGAGGTCTGTGTGGTCCCAGGGCTTCATATGAGGAATTCCTGCCCCGTTTGATGGGTCCCCTTATGGTAGGTGGTAGGCAGCCATGTGCCTTCTGCTTCTGCTTCTGGCTCGTCAGCCCCAAGCTCTTCTTCTCAATATGCGGGTCCTGTGCCCTGTATGCCGGATTATGGTCCTCCGAGATACTCATACATGATGGGAGGCATACAGATGATGGGCTCCATCCCAATCACAGATCATATTCCTGAGGGTTATTGTCTCCCTCCCAATGTCTCTTTAGTATGACTGATATATTTTTCTGCTTATATTGCTTTTTGCATCATCCATATAAGTGTATATGTTCAATCCTTTCTGAGTATTTCCTTTTATTGACAGATTACCATGTCCGCGGCAGATTATAACCGTAGGGCAAGTAGGATGGCTGGATTGATGGCCTTGGTGTCGGACCTCTCCAAGAAGTTATTTCATAAGGCGGCTTCGCGAAGCGCCGACAACCGCCTCGGGCCGGTGACCCCTACTTTCGGAGCCAAGAGATCGAGAAGGGACGGTAGCCCCGATGATGGTGATGATGGCGTGTCGATAGCTCGGGAGATATGATAGCATAGGTCTCCCTTACTTCCCCATATCTTTGAGATTGTCTGGAATCTGTAAATATTGGCCGGGTTGGCCCAAAACATATCTTTTTTTTCCTTGTTACTTGTAAGCATGTAAGTTGTACAACAACAACAATTTTTTCTTATTTACTAATCTAGTTCTAATTAGTTAGTTTTAGCGTTCTCGACTTCCGTGGTGATATCCACGAGTAATGTAATGGCCAATTCCGGTCAAGTTTTGGGTATGTGTTTGAGAAGGTTTTGGCATATGTACTCTGTATGAGGAACATATTTGTAGGTTTCGAGACTTGTTTCAGCAAGTCAGGGCTAGATTGATCATTTGTAGAGAAATCTGCAGAATTTACAGAAGGGTTGTCTCGCGCGGGACAATGTGTCTCGCGCGATACACGCTTCCCAAGCAGGAGTTCTTTTCCTTTTCGAACAGGATTCTGTCAAGTTTTCCTTTATAAACAAATGTTGTCCATTCCATTACTACACTCAGGCCTCTAAAACTCTGGGGATATTCTATTAGGACCAAAATCTTGCTTTCTTCTTTAACCATTTGATCCATAGCTTCCAAGGAAATTGCTCCAACGTCCATGATTGTTGATGAATTTTCTTTGCCTCTCGACGCAATCCAAACTTTCAAGCAAGAATCAAGGAGTTTTGTGAGATCGTTTCACAATCGTGTTCGCAATAGGTTTATTGAAGAATTTGGATTTAGAATCCTCTTTACTTTGAAGAACCTCCAATCGGATTGGAATATTTTTCATGGAGTTGCTAGATTTTGGGATCCTTCTCTTCATCTCTTTAACTTCTCTCTTAATGAGATGGTACCCACTATAGAGGAATTTGCCACACTATCTTGGATATGCCTTTGACCGGTGAGATTGCGATTCCTAAGTATGATAGAAATCACGTGGAGGCTTTGAACGAATTTTTGGGAATTCCCCTTGATATTTGTTATGAGTTGGTTTACCGCTGGTAGGTAGATTGTTCTTCTTTTCCCAAACTCTTTGGTGGAGATTCGAATGATGAGGCTTTCCATGTTTATAAACGGAACTTCTTGGCCCTTTTTCTTTTTGGTGATGTATTGTTCACATGTAGGGGTGGCTTGGTTGACTCCCAATTGGTGGAAATTGTCTTGCTAGCTAGGAGACATTCTAGGAACATCCTTCCTTTAGTATTGGGTGAGACCCTTCATGGTCTTGATGAGCTGCATAGGACCGGTGCCATGACTCAAGGGAGTCCTCTCTTGTTGACTATTTGGCTTAAAGAACATCTCAAATTGGTAGCCCCTCCTTTGGAGTATTCTCCTTTTATGTATCACATGAGGAAGCTTTTGATCAAGGATCTTTCGAAAGATGAGTGGGTTCAATTGATTGCAAAGGCCACTACCACAGATATTATTTGGTGTCAACCATTTTGGAGATTGAACAAGTATGTTTCCAATACCAGGGGTTTTGATAGAGTTGTGCTTCTGGGTTTGCGAGATTCCTCTTTCTATTTTCCCAAGCGGGTGCTCCGTCAATTCGTTCAACAACAGGACACTTTTATTTCTGAAGGAGCCTCTCGTGAAGTATCCTGTATTGGTCCAGATTTTGCAAGGGTGCTAGCTCAAGCTTGGGGTAAAGGGACTAGTCGAGATCGTTGGACGAACCTTAGAAGCTTTGATGCAAGTGTCTTCTTATCGGATAAGTACTTGGATTGGTTCCTTCATAATGGCAACCCAAATGTGAAAAAGATTGATGAAATGCGGCGTCCATTATTAGGAAACTCTTTTGTGGAGAGCAGTGTTTTGAGAAAGAGCGAGGCTCAATCGAATCCTGCTAATGTAAGAACTGATCCAACCCAAGATTTCCTTGATGGGGATTGGTATGAAAGAAGTGGTAACGGTCTCCCTGGAAAGATGCAAGCCTTTGGATAGGCCCGCTGTCTTCAAGAGTCTTCCAAAATCTGTTTTCACTCGCCTTGAAGGATGTTCTTCCATGAAGGGCCCGAATCGCAAAAGAGATCGAGATGATGGTAGTTATCATGTCCACCGGTCTACAAATTCAATGAGAGGCTAGATCCTAAAGAGTACCAAGTGATTGCTTTGATAGATCAACTAGTTTAATTCTTAGTATATTTTTTTTCAAGATTCTTAGCTTAGCAAATTTGTAGTTGTTGTTAAGTTTTTCTTTTGTTATCAACAAATGCATTCAATTAATACAAGCACAAGATTTGATTTTATTATTTGGTTAGACCGAACCCGAAGGTCGCCACGTTCCTCCTTTACATCAATTAAATAAGAGGCTCAGGTCGACGTAGTTCATTTTTGAGAGAAATTGGACGAAAATTCATTTTGTGATAGAGGGGTAGTCTCACGAGACTAGACTTTTTTTTTCACACCCTGGTTTCTGCCTAGACCGCCTTTTCAGGTTTTCAATCTAGCGGGCTTCTTTTCTTGTGCGAGCTCTAATTTTTGCCTAGATCGTCTCTTTTTGGGGATTTTCAACCAAGGGAGCATGTTTTTTTAGAGGACAAGTCACGCGAAGTACTTCTTGAGTTTGTCCATGTTGACCGGCTTTGGTAGTTGGTCCCTGTTTAAGTCCACCAGCTGAAGGGCACCCCCAGAGAATATCTTCTTTACGATGTAGGATCAAATCCATCTTGGTCCCCACTTTCCTAGAGGGTTAAAAGGTCCAGGGCGGTATTCGTGGAGAATTAGGTCGCCTACTCTTATATTCCTTGTTTTTGACATTTTTATTGAAAGCTCTTGCCATTCTTCTTTGGTAGGCCTGAGTGTGCTCAGCTGCTCTCAGTCTCCTTTCGTCTAGCAGGGCTAGCTCTGCATATCCGTTTTCCAACCAGTCGACTTCGTTTACTTGATTCTCTAGGAGAACCCTAAGTGAAAGTATCTCTAGCTCTATAGGTAGAACGACTTCCATTCCGTATGTGAGGGCGTATGGAGTTTCACCGGTGGCTGTTCTGACCGAGGTGCGGTATCCCCAAAGTGCAAAGGGTAGTTTGTCAGGACAATCCTTTCCGGTGACTGTCATTTTCCTGATGATGGTTTCGATCATTTTATTTATGGCTTCAAATGATCCATTTGTTTGGGGCCTGTAGGGAGAGGACTTGTGCCTTACGATTTTATATTCTATCAAGAGACGGTCGGTTTCTTTCTCAAAGTGGGAGCCGTTATCAGATATCATCTCTTGTGGCACCCCATATCGGCAAATGATGTTGCGTTTGATAAACTCTGCTACCTTTCTGGCATTCAAGACTCTGTGGAGGCTGCCTCGATCCATTTAGTGAAATACTCGATGGCTACTAGAACGAAACTGTGCCCGTTAGTTACTGCGGGTGTAACCTTTCCAATCACATCTATGCCCCATGTAAAGAAGGGCCAAGGGGATTTCATAGGGTACAGTAAGGAAGGCATGCATGCTGAAGGTTAGCGTGTATCTGGCACTTATGGCATTTTTTGACCATGTTGGTGCAGTCTATTTCCATGGTTAACCAAAAGTATCCTTGTCTGATGATCTTCTTGGCGAGCATGTTTTCGCTCATGTGGGTTCCGCGTACTCCTTGATGAACATGGTCCATTAACTCTTGGGCCTCTTCTTCAGTGGCGCAGAGGAGATTCCTTTTGGAGTACTTTTTGAACAAGCAATCAGCAATGATGACATAATTAGCTGCTAATCTTTTAAGAGCAACATGAATTTTCTTATCGGCCTCAAGCGGGAAGGTTCCATCTAGGATGAAATGCCAAATGTCATAGTACCAACCAAGGTTTCTTATCGGAATCATCGATGGTGGCGCATTTGGGTAACCACTCATCCTTATAGTCATGGAGGTCTATGACGGCACAGTAGGCAGGAGTTGCTCGCCGAGTTACTTTGAAGGGTTTTACTGCTTTTCCTGCAGGGATTTTGACCAAGGAAGCAAGCATAGCCAAAGCATTTGCAAATTGGTTTTTGTCTCTGGGGAGATAGTGGAACGAGACATCTTGGAATTGTTGCACCAACTCTTGGAGGTATGTATTGTATCTTTGAAGGGTCGGATCTTGGATCCTCCACTTCTTCAGTGTCTGATTGATGATCAACTGAGAATCTCTATACACCTCGAGTTCATTCACATTGCGTTCTAGGGCTGCTTCGAGTCCTGCTATACAAGATTCGTATTCGGCAGTGTTATTAGTGGCGTCAAAGTCGAGGCGTATTGCTAGCGGAGTATATATGTCATCAGGATCTACCAATAACATTTCGATGCCATAACCTTTCTTATTGGCTGCGCCATCAAAAAATAATTGCCATTTATTTTCGTCCTCTATACTCATGATGTCTTCATCAGGGAATCGCGGGTCTTCCCCCTTCACTTCATCACAAGGGAATTCGGCCAACTGATCAGCGAATACACTCCCCCTGACAGATTTCTGAGTGACGTAAGTGATATCGTATCACGCGAGCATGAAATACCATTTGGCCAGGCGCGAAGACAGGTCGGATTTATCGAGGATATACTTCAGAGGATCCATTTGTGCGATGAGGCGAACTGGAAAAGCTTCCATATAGAGTTTTAACCTCTGCGTTACCTAGACAAGTGCAACACAAGACTTATCGAGTGGAGAGTAGTTGATTTCACTGCCTTGGAATCGATGGCTGACAAAGTAAATTGCATTCTCTGTGTGGGAATTTGGCTGTATGTTCTGATCAAAAGTAACCGTTAAAACACACACTCACGTAGTAAATTAATTTTCTCTCTAGGATTCCGTACAAGTGGCCGCTGCTCTGGGTTTCGTATTGATTCCGCCACCATGGCCACAAATATGGCCGATCCATCTTGTTTCTCCTCTCCAAAGATCCGTCTCCTATCTTTGTAACGCCGCCAAATTCATTAAACTCTAATTTGCATGCGGCGCCCAATCCTAACCGTAATCCTATTTCGCACCTTGGGCCCTTTTTCGCCGGCATCTCTTTCACCGGAGGCGCCACATGCAAACCCTAACCCTAATCTGCTCGCCGCACCTACTGCACCCGTCAACAGCCCGCCTTCTTTCGCTAATATTGTCAAAGATTCGGGCAAATCTTTCCAATCTTCTTCGAATTCTGAATTGATTTCAATACCGATTGTTTCGCATAAGGGAATGCCGACTGTGAAGCTTTCAAAAGTTCTGATTCAGACCTTTGTGCAGCCCTTTCGTTTCACCTTAATTGGTAAATTCAGCCATGGAAAGCCTTCCATGGATGTTATTCGTTATCCTTTGCTAAATTCCAATTAAAAGGTAATTATCATATTGGTTTGATTGATAATAGGCATGTCCTTATTCAGCTTGCTAATGATTCTGATTACCAAAGACTCTTTGCTAAAGATGTTTGGTATATTAGTAAGTCTCCTATGCGTACGCTTGCATGGTCACCCTCATGGAGGCCGGAGCAAGAATCCCCCATTGTTCCTGTTTGGGTAGGGTTGCCGGGGCTGCCCATACATCTTTTAATAAATCTTTTATGTTTTCTGCTGGTAATATGCTTGGCAAATCTCTTGCGTTGGATAAACCAACTTTGGACCTTACTAGGCCGAGCATTGCTAAAATGTTAGTGCAAATGGATGTTTCAAAGAAACCTGTTTCTGAATTCTTTGTTGATTATGATGATTCTATGCCGGGGTTTGTGCAGAAAATTGAGTATGATAATATTCCTTCATATTGCAAACATTGCTTTATTTTTGGACATGATATTATGGATTGCAAGAAGGCTCATCCGCCAAACAAACCAGGTACAAATGGATCAAGACTCTAAGCGTGATGGTAACGGCGGAAATAAGGGTGGTAAGGAGGGGATTAAACCACAGCTTATTGCACGTACTCCTTTGCCACAAAATTATGTGCCTAAGGAGGGTGGAAGCCGTGGATCTAAAGATGGAAAAAGGAATGCTAATGGGTCCTCTTCTGGAGGTGGTGAGAACCAAAAACCTCCTCTCAATGACAAGAAGCAAAAGGGTGTGGCTGCTCCTATGGGGTCTGACATAGGATCTATAAGAGTGGCATTTCAGCCTATTCAAGGCAAGGGGAAGGATAATGGGGCTGTTTCTAGCCACAACTCTACTGGTTCGAACCCCAATGACGGGGCTGTTCGTAATGAAAATGTTGAGCTGAATGGAAATGGCAATTTCTCCGATAATAGTTCTTCCAAGGCCCCAATCAAAGGCAAGGAAGGGGAAGGTGTGACTAATGAGGTGGGTGCTACCTCAATCCCCACCACTTCCGAGGCCCCATTCAAAGGCCACGAAGTGGAGGGTGAGGTGTTAAAGCAAGGCAACTCGTATTTTGGGACGTTCCCTAAAGGCATTCTTAAGCCTCGTAGGGGTACATTTGTTCCTGTTTCTAATGCTGTGGAAAAAAGAGGTGGTGAAGACAAGGATTCTGATCTTTTAGATGCATTATCGAAGGTTTCACCTATTAATATCTCCATTGATGTAGAGGAGTCAGACACGGAGGTTGATGAATCGATTGCTATGGAAGCATTAAACATTTCTCCTAAAGCTCCAAGAGTGACTAAGGTGGCTGATTTGCATGCATTGAGTGGTAACCCTCGATCTATGGGGGTAGATGAGGAGGGATTTCAAATATATACGTCCAAGAAGAGGTTGTCGAAGGGGACGTCCACTCCGTGATTCTTATATCTTTTGATTGTCTTTTACTTTAATTTATAGTTTTTTTTTAATGGTGTCGTTTATTAGTTGGAATGCTCGTGGTTTTTGCAATATTGCCACATTCAGGAGGGCTAGAAGGCTTCTTCGTTTGCATGGCTGTTCTCTTCTTGCTATTTATGAGCCTAAATGTAATGTTCGGCTCTTTCTCTAGTTATTCTCGCCGTTTGGGCTGTTCTAATGGTGTTTATGCTTCTAATGGCCGGATTTGGGTTTTTGGAAACATGGGCTGATTGGTAATGTGGTGCATGAGCATGATCAGGCTATTACTATTAGGTTATCTCATCCTTTGTGGGCTACTGCTGTGTTAGTTACTTTCGTGCATGGCAGGTGTAATAGATATGATCGGCGTAGTCTTTGGGATTATCTTATTGCTTCTAGTGAGGTGAATTTGCCGTGGTTGGTAGCCGGGATTTTAATGCTATTATTGATCAATCTGAAAAGATTGGTGGTAGGTTGGTTCGTGAAAGTGTGGTGGCTGAATTTTCGATATGATTCAAGTGTCTTCTCTTATTGATGCCGGGTTCAATGGTAGCATTTATACATGGTGGAATAAGCAAACGGGGCGTAAAAGGATCATGCAACGTCTGGATAGAGTGTTATTTAATGCACATTGGCTTGATCTATTTCAAGACACCCATGTGGCGCATTTAAATAAAACTTGTTCAGATCATTCCCCTCTTCTTGTTAATAGTCAGATGTCTTCAAATGGGGTTGGCAAATCCTTTCGTTATCTCTCGGTGTGGGCTGGTCATAATTCTTTCCTAGATGTCGTCTCTCATTCTTGGGAGTCTCATATTGAGGGAAGGCCTATGGTTAAATTTGCTAAAAACTCTTTCGGTTGCGTAAGGCTCTTGCTATATGGAATAGATCCACATTTGGTAGGATTGATCAACAGTTCATAATGCAGAAGATGAGGTTCTTGCTCGGGAAAATGATTTTGAGGCCTTTTCCTTCGGAAGAGGCAAGGGCTGCTCTTAGTTTAGCTCAAGCCAATTTGCAAGCTAAATTAAAGGTGGAGGAGGATTTCTGGAGGCAAAAAGCTAATCTGAAGTGGCAGCGTGAGGGGGATAAAAACACTAAGTTTTTTCAAGCTTCAGTTAAAAAGAAGAGGCAAAAGCTTTACATTCATAAAATCCGGAATAGGGAGGGGCATTGGCTTACATCTTCAAATGATATTCAACAAGAAGCCGTTGATTTCTTTTCGGACCAGCTGCAGGGTGAGCTATCTAATCCTTCGGATGACCTCCTCCCTTTGATTCCGAATATTATCTCTCCTCAAGATAATTCGGAGTTATGTAGGGATCCAAATATGGAGGAACTTCGTGATATTATCTTTTCTATGAATGGGTCTAGTGCTGCGGGTCCGGATGGGTTTTCGGGAGATTTCTACAAAGCTTGCTGGGATATCATCCGAGATGATCTTTTGTTGGCTGTTCGTGATTTCTTTGCTGGATTCTCTCTTCCTAGAAGTTGGACAAGCACTTTGATTGTTACTATTCCAAAGGTTGAGTCTCCTACCTCATTTTCGGAAATGAGGCCTATTAGCCTCTCGTAATTTTTCGAATAAGGTGATTACTAAGCTTATTAATCAGAGGTTAGCTGTTCTCCTTCCTCGTATTATCTCTCCCCAACAAAGTGGTTTTGTTCCGGGAAGGGTTATTCATGAAAATGTGTTACTTGCTCAAGAGCTCATGCACTCTTTAAAGAAACCAAATGTTAGGGGCTGGAATGTGGTTCTTAAATTAGATATGGCCAAAGCATATGATCGTCTCTCATGGTTTGCTATCATTAAAGTTCTTCGAGCTTTTGGATTTTCAGAAACACTTATTGACATGATTTATAGGTGCATTTCTTCTTGTTGGTTCTCGGTTCTAGTCAATGGTGAAAGCTGTGGTTTTTTTCATTCTTCTAGAGGCTTACTAAGCAGGGGGATCCTCTATCTCCCACCCTTTTATTATAGCGGCTGAAGTTCCGAGTAGAGGGCTGAATTTTTTGCATGAAGAGTACCCTTTCCTCAGTTTTGGACTCATCCCAATGTCCCTTTTGTGTCTCATTTGGCGTATGCGAGATGATGTAGTTATTTTTGTAATGGGTCGAAGAGATCTCTTGAAAAGCATATGCAATGCCTTAAAATGTACCAAGATTTTTCGGGACAACTTGTTAGTGTTTCCAAATCTTGCTATGTTACGGGGAGAGCAAGCTTAGCCACCGAGATGAAGTTATTGCCGATGCTACGGGTTTCCAAAGGAAGGAGCTTCCTATTTCTTATCTTGGATGTCCTTTATATGTGGGAAGGAAGGCTATTTCTTTATATGATGGGGTTGTGAGTAAGATGAGGGATAGGCTTGCCGGATGGAAAGGTGCTCTCCTTTCTTCGGGGGCAAAGCTAGTCCTAATTAAATCCCGTCTACGTGCTATACCTCTGTATACATTGTCTCTTATCGATCCTCCAAAGACGGTTATCCGTACAATGCAAAGGATTATTACTTCCTTTTTCTGGAATGGAGTAGATGGGCAGATAAAGTGTCATTGGCTTTCTTGGGAGAAAATGTCTTTGCCTATCCAAGAAGGGGATTGGGTCTTCGTCGGTTTGAAGATATTGCAGCCTACTTTTGCTATGAAACTTTGGTGGCGCATCCGTGGGCCTCCTTCGCTTTGGTCTTCTTTTATGCTAGCAAAATATTGTTGGGAAATTCACCCCATGGATGCAGGTTGCCCCTCCTTCGCGTCTCACATTTGGCGTAGGATGGTTAAAGTTAAGGACTTTATGGAAGATAGGATTGGTTGGAGGGTTGGTAGGGTGATATATCTATTCGGTGAGAGATGGTATCTTGGGGATAAACCACCCCTTCCTTTTGAGCATTCGCAGATTTCCTCTCTCTTTGAAAATTCTTTGCCAAGGGCGGATTTCATTCGGGATATCTATGGAGATCAGATTTTGCATCTTATTACCTCTCAAGTGGTTCGTTTAAGGGATGTTGATGATGTTCTCGTTTGGCTCCCATCTTCTTCGGGTAATTTTTCCACTAGTTCCGCATGGAAAGAATGGAAAGTTTCTCGAAATGAGAGTAGAATTTCTTCTCTTTGTTGGCATGCTCACATTCCCATGAAGATATCGGTTTTTATGTGGCGAGCTATCCATCGAGGGCTTCCAACGGATGATGCTTTGTTCGGAAAAGAGGTATTTCGATTCCATCTATTTGTGTTTGTTGTGGTAACACCCCGTCTATGGAAACTCTTCAAGACCTCTTTATTCACAGCCGGTGTGCTTCCTTTATTTGGAATCATTTTGCATTGATTTGTGGTGTAAGACATAATGCTCACGGCTTTAATCAAAGCCTTAGCGCATGGTGGCTTCTCTCGGATCCCCCTGATGGTATTTCAAAATGGGTAATCCGCCTTCTTCCATGCTTTATTTTATGGGAGATATGGAAGCATCGTAACAAGGCTAAATATGATGATGGGGATATGTTTATTCCAGCTATTGTTGAGCAGATTCGGTTGGATATCCGGGACACGTTCTTGGCGTTTAGTCCGATATTGGATGGGAGCTTTAGAAGCCAGACCATTGTATCCTATTTTCAGCTAGATCTTCCTTCTAAGGTGAATAAGCCATCTCGTTTGGTCCTTTGGAAACATCCTTCTTCAAAGACAATTTAAGTTGAATACGGATGGTGCATCCAAGGGAAATCCGGATAGGCTGCGGGTGGTGGCATCATTAGAGACAATAATGGGGACATTTTCTATGCTTTTTCAAATTTTTATGGGCACCATTCGAACATGTGGGCAGAGGCTATGGCTGCCCTTGATGGTCTTCGCGTGGCTTCCGAATTTGGATTCCAATTTATATGGTTGGAGGTTGATT